>VYZQ01055667.1:0-63848 GCA_013400655.1 Mystacornis crossleyi
GCTGGGCTGGGCTGGGGGTGCCGAGGGGCGGCGGCAGGGCCGCGGGGAGAACCCCCCGGCACCGGGGCAGCACGGACACCCCGCCACCACCCTTCGCTCTCCGCACCGCTGTCCGCATCGCCCGGGCCAGGCAGCCTCCTTTTGTCTCTGAAATATTTAGAAGTGATTAATCACAGTTTCTCATCGCGGTGTAGGAACAAACAAAAATCGTGTCAACATAATCAAAGCGAACTTTGAATGAATGGTGGAAATTCAGTAGTTTTAACTTCTGCTTTCATGATTATCTTTCAGGGGTCCGTGCACAAGAAAGCTCCAGGGCCCACGATTATCATGCAAAAAGCCGGGCTGTTCCTGCCAATAATTAGATTTCTATATGCATTGCCCTTTCCATATTTTCAATGAACGACATGGGGAGCTGCTCTTGGGCAGGTCTGGGAGAGCGAGGCTCTTTTCTGCAGGTCTTAAGCGTGGAATCGGGATTTCGCGGCCGGGAGGGGACAATGGCCCTCGGCTCGGCTGGGTGGCACATCCCAGGATCCGCAGGGTATTGTTCCCCGCTCAGCGCCTCAGCGCCCGCGGTCACCAGGACCCTCCGGCCATCTGTTACCTTGCGGTTACCAGCGTGTTCTCACATTGCCCACAGATGTACAGGGAAAGAGGCAGAGTCTGCCTGCAGCCCTTCTGCAAGGAGTGATTTTCCTGAAGATGAAAATAGATTTGTTAGAGGAGATACCCTGAAACCAGAGCTTCAGTCCTCAAGTGTCTGACACCGGACTCCTCGAATCCTATTTCGACCCACTTTACTGTTTATTCACAAAAAACATTGCATTTTTACTGTTATTATTAAAAACCAAAAACCAAAACAAAAAACAAACAACCCCCCCAAAACAAAAAAAAAAAACCCAAACAAAACCACAAAAAAACCCCTCACAAAACAAACCCCCCAAAAAAACTACACAGCACCACAATTCAGCCTTGACTTGCACTTTGCTTATGTTCCGTGTTCTTCCCCACACATAACTGCGCTGTGACTACTTGCAGTTTTAGGCTAAAGTCTGGCTCAAGTTGGTGCTGTGCACGGCTCCCTCCAGGAATTCTAAAAACATTTAAAGATGCATTAAACCTTGATGGTTATCAACGCTAATGCCTGCGATCCTGAAAGCTCTGTGAAACTATTGTCTTACCCATCTAAGAAAAAACCTGCTGAATATCTATGCTCTGACCCCATCCTGAATGGAAAACAACACACAAATAGTCTTTAAAAGGTTTGATTCTGGCATAACACAGGAGTTGAGAGGCCAGAGCCCTTCTCTCTTTTGTGCAAATGAGATCGGGGAATAGAGGAGACGACTTGGGGACAGAACTGACACTATGATAAAGTGGTCCCACAGGAGGATTTATTCACTTCCAAAAGCCCAAACGACCCCATCTGCTGCCATCAGGAGAAAGCCTTGAGCCACTTGATCCCTGAACGTCTCCCAGCAGCAGCGTTTCCCCTTGGTGGGGAAAGCCCCGTGTGAGTTTTGCTGACTTGCTCTCAGCAGCACCTCCCGCCTCATCTCCAGTTTCTACTGACACCAAAACATCTGTTCAAACTCTTACTTGAAACCACTCATCACAGGTAAGGCAATTGCAGGGCTCCTTCCACTCTTCGAGTAAACAATGTGCAGCATCAGAAGCTGTTAGATCCCAAATCAGTGGCAACAGAGGTGAGAAGAAGCAATATGGACATTTCACATTACTGTTGAAGCCTGGGAGTTCAATTTTAACCATACCTATTGAAAAGCCACACAAACTCAGCTCCTCCCGGGGTGGAGAAGGATGAACCAGGAGCAGGCAAGCAGCTGCCGAGAGATCTTTGCAGGTTATCAGTGTTTTACCTCCAAATGACATTACCAAGCTCTCTAGAATTTTTTCCATGTGTTGAGGTTTGAGATGCTCAGATTTTGCAGCAGGAATCTCAGGCAGAAGCACGGCCACAGAGTTCAACAAAATACAACTTTGTTCTCAAAATACCTAACCTCATCCGGCTGCAGCCCCCTCCAGAGCCAGGCAGTCATCCTCATCCCGGGGCTGTTGCAGAGTTGAAGACTCACGGTTTTTTAATGCATAGTGAGAAAGAAAAACTGAGTTTAAATACTTTAATCCACGCACTTAAATCTACAGAGAAACACAGTACAAATAACAAGACAACAAACTGATGCATTAGGAAATGCAGTAACAGAGCCAGTGCTGTGAAAATTCTGCATTTAGAAATTTTTATGAAGAACATGGAGCAGATGTTTCTCAATAGAGCCTTCTGGGAGTGTAAGTCACTCAAAGTACAATGGTATAACCGACTGAAGTTTTCAGTTTCCCTGTGTTAATGTGGAGCAACCACAGAACGGGGCAGTTCTGTGGCTCCACTGAAGCTGCAGCTTCTCAGGCAGAACCTGACCCAAATCACACATCGTGCCCATGTAATGATTGCACCTACCATCCCAAATTTTTATGAGACAAAATAACACTCACTGTGCCTCTCCAGCAAATAAAAATGGACTTCTCAGCTTTCATAACAAAGACTTTTACAGGATTACTTCCTTACCCTCTCATTTCAGCCTGCCTCCTTTTCAAAACCAAAGGAAAACAAGTTCGGGGGTTGAAAACATCACTTGATGTCAAGGAAAAATTAGCCAATTTTGATTTAAACATTTGTTTTGGAGATTCAAGATCATGTTGACTGGTTCTTCCACTGCACGTAAGATCTCACATACCATACAGCTGCAAGCCGTGGGGTTTGCTTTGGGGTTTTGTTCTCTGAGGGGCAGGAATGGTGCAGACGGTGTCTGCTTATGTTTGGGCACTACATACATATCTCAAACTACACCATAAGGAAACAACTGATCTGCCAAGAGCCCACTGATCACTCCTTTCTTAGTGCTCGGTGGGAAGTAAAAAAAATACTGAATCCCAAATGTCACCTTTCTCAGTTGAAAACGGCCTAAAATGCTATAAATTCTAGTTTTTGGACCTATTTTTCGCACTTTGCTCATATTTTCCTTGTTTAGTGCTAGTTTAGAACATATAGACAAACACATTCAATACAAATCCCAGGTGGCAGCATCACAGCATGTGAAACAAAAGAATAACTTTTTTAAAAAAAACTGTTAACATACTGACATTTTCTTGTAAGTAGTTATTACTAATTTAATTTACAGCTCTTAAAAGCAACATTTTTTACAGTATTCTAATCACTACTTACTAAACAACTACTATACATACTGAAGTTACAAGCTACAAAAGTAAAAATCCATTCTGTTTAACTACAAAAAACCTAGAAAGAGAAGATGGCTGGAGGTACTCAAAGGATTACAGCAGTTTGTAGCAGACGAAAGGGTTTTTGAGGGATGTAAACCTTGAAGGTACAGAATGGAGTAAACTCACATACAATATAAACTCCCTACATAATCTTAAAAAGAAAATTATTTTTATGCTTAAATCTACAAACAAGTTGCAAATTAACACAAAGAATTAATTACATACAACAGCATAGGACACAGAGCAGCATTAAAAGGTACAATTTTGAATACATTCATATTTTTGAAGAGTTAAGGGCCAGATCCTCAGCTAAGGTAAGTCTGCACAACATAACTAGGTTTAGTCAAGGCATGTGACTTGAAGTATCTCCCTGAGATGCCCAAAGCCTGAACTGGGTATTCAGCACTCTTAGATAACAAAATTGTGATCATGTTGTGCTTTAGAACTGTGGCCTCAACAATGCTGAAATAAACAATGTGTAAACTCTCTCCATATACTTAATTACTACAGGAAGGAGTGGTCTCTGCTGCCTCATCCCTGTGTTCAAGAAGCACCTCTCATTTCTCAGAAGAAACCAGCATTTTTAGTTAAGTGGTTCATATTCAACAGAATCAGTTACATCCTAGTATTTTTGAATCCGAAGACAGCCTGATTTAATTTTTTATTTTCCAAAAGGAAGAAAACTGCTAGTGATATGAAATACAGACCTAAATGGATTTTCAGTTAGATCACATGCAGATTTTTAAGTATCCTGCTCTTCCCCACAGACTAACTGGGTTGCAGTGCTGCTCTACCAAAAGCATTTGTGGCTGAGTAAAAACCAGTAACTACTCTAACACTGATGCCGTTGTGCTGATCACAGCTAAAGGTGCAGTGCTTTTTTATTTAACCAGTGAGATACAATAACACACACTGTAAAAGCTTCAGTGCAATGTAACACAGAACCAGAAGGAATTGGCCAGACTGAAACCCAACCCTTTAAGGATCAGTTCTCAGAACCTGTGGAGAACAGGGAGGTTCCCCCCCCAGCAGCAACGAGAGCAAAGATTCTACTTTCAATACTGGCCAGGGGTGTTGGGCAACCTTTGGAGTCCTGGTGGTGATGGAGACTGGAAAAACCAAACACGTTGGTCACCGGGCCAAGAACAGCTGTGCGAAGTCACTCCCATTTTCTTTTCTGACAAAGCCTTTGACAGGAGGTTCTGTGCACATAAAAATACCCATCACGTCCTCTCAACGTGAGTAAACAAGTGCAGTGTGAGCCAGGCAAGGAGCTGACCCACAGAACAGATCTCCATGCAGATTTATGCTTTTTGTATTGCCTGTCGCAGGACCGAGAACCTACAGTAACGAAAGTTATCAGAATCTGTCCAAACTTAAGTTAAGCTACTGGATGCAGCAATACAACTTAAAAATAAACTTTATGAACTCACTTGTAAGTGTAACAATAACAATCAATGTTATTGTTTACCCTGTACATTTTACACAAAGCTATGATGTGTGAGGACTGACAGAAGAAACAATTGATTTGACTTTTTGAAATATCGTTTTCTCTATTTTTCCAATGTTAATGATTAACAGGATAAGGGAAAATTCTTCAGTGCAGGACAGGAGCTCCAGCTGCAGTCCCCTCTCCCAGACAGAGAACATACTGTGGGAATTTGCAGGGTTCCAACCTACAAGAGTATGTACTCCTGGGACAGAGTAAGTGATCGAAATGGTGCTCTATGCACCTCCAATTAAAGAGCATGGAGCAGTTTACATTCACAATGCACACCACAGCACTGGGCAGCTACAGCTCTGTTACAAATTAGCAAAGTTCATTCCTGCTGCGAGACAATCTGGGAGCCCACTGCTGACACCAAACTTGGGCTAAAACTGGAAACAGCTCCATCAAAGTAATTCAAAACGGGCTTTAACCCAATTTGCAACACACCAGAAAGGAGGGTACACTGAAATCAACGAACAGTTGCAAACAGCAAGGCTTCCCAACAGATTCCAGGGCTAACTAGGTTTGTCTTTTACAAGATCTTTTCTTGTCACACATAGGACAGCTACAGAGTCACAACGGACACTTCAACCTTACAGAATGTTCTCTAAACCATACATACACTTTCACAAGAGGCTTCCCCATGGCCACATTTGCTGCCATCACGTACAGACCACTGGTGAGACACAAACTTCTTCACCTCCAAAAACAAGGCCATTTATCAGGGGTTTTCCCAAACAACCACCCAGATAGATGCTACTTTCACTTTGTTTCTCCAGCAGGAATGATGGATTTACCTTTCCCAGAGGACCTTTCACACTTGTTGGACTGGACTCCTGGCAAGCTGCAGTGAGTGGGAGCACAAACAGCCCCCACTAGGGCACAAGTGGAGAAGCCCACTCAACCCTCACCTGTGGTAACACAGGGAGACTTCCAATCTTGGCATCAATTATTTCTTTTCTAGATGTCAGGAGTCATAAGAGTGAAGCTTTTCAACAGTTAAAGGTTCTTGGGCTATAAACCAATTTGAATAATCATCTGTTCAACTTCAAGGAACTCTTTAAACTGCATTATGAATAGTTTAAAGTAGACAGTGGTGTCATTTCAAATACTGCCTTTCAGAGCACATACCCTGCTTTTCCAGAGGTTCCTCATTTCTTTGTAAACAACAGTTACATAAGAACTACAGCACAGAACTTAAATATTTTTAGGATGCTGATGGTTACAAGTAATTAAAAAAATAATAACTTAACTTGTAAGATTTTTGAAGCTATTACAAATGAAGCTCATAACTAAAAAGAAAAGGTAATGGATTCATCTAACATAGTATACTTAGGGTATTTAAAACACTTTTTACATATATTTTACTATTATTTTTCATCTATATTATATACAATAAAATAATTAAAATGAGCTGTATAAGGCTAATAAATATGGAATTTACAAATGACTTCTGCTTTACAGTTCATTACACTCTAATCACATTTTCAGACTGCTATAAATTCACTGAGAATCAGTAGTATTGAAGTTCTAGTACATACACTTTCTACAAGGAATACCATCAAGTTAAAAATGCTTTCCAAAGAGGATTACAATTGAAGGTTTTAAAAATACTGACTTTGCTAAGTTTCAATAAATTATTTTAAAATATAAATAGATTGTTCACTGTTAATGCAAACATCATTTTACAGGTTTTTGAAAAACAGTTTCATTTTAAAAAACCTAGAAACACAGCCTACTTTACCCAATGGTCTCATTTTCAGTCAGCATAAAGAAAAAAAAATTGGGGAAATTGCGACAAAAGCAGCAACATTCGAAGTTCAGAGCAAAGCTCTCAACTTCTAATTACCTTGGCTTACACAGGATAAATTCTCTTCCTGTTTGGAAGAGCACCTTCAGTAACTAAACTGAATTTACTCAGGGAGACATCTCAAACCTCAACTCAGCTCTCACTGGCTGCAGGTTTAAAATTCTTACAACAAAAAGAACAGGAATCTTATCTTTCACTTTTGTTAACCATTAAGATGTTTTCACCTGAGAAGCTTTTAACCTGAGAAGCTTCAGATATGCCAAGCTGACAATCCCTGTGTACTGTTGTAGGTGTTCTGAACCTTTATTATCAGGATCGACCACTAATCTTTTTCCCCACTTTATGTTCATAAGGGATATGAGGGTACCAGCAAGGAATCTTTGACCTGCTAAGAGGCAGTCAGAAAACAAATGCTTCCATGCTTTTTTTCCACAATCAAATTATACACATGAATGCCACCTCTGCAAACTTAGCTCTCAACCTCCACACTTGGAATTGAAAGTTCACAGACTGACTTACTACTGATCATTCTCAGGTTATTATAAGCCAAGATCTTTAACAAGTTTTTAAAAAATACCCCACATTTTCCAATCATCATTATTTCTTTAAAACCCTTTCCTCTAAACAGCTAAAAAAGATGCTCCTTTGTACAAGTTTTCCTCCAAAAAGCCTCCCCAGGAACTATGATGTTGCTATTTACAAAAACTAGAATTAGTCTCTCACTGAACTGAAGCAAAGTCAAGTCACAGGATAATTCAGTGCAAGTCATGGTACAATTATTTTGAGTTGTATGTTGGGAACTCGAGACCTCAGGGTACTCTCTGGCTTACAAAGTCACTGGAAAACATTATTTCCTAAAGACCATTTCCAGAAACCTTTGGTCCAACAGCAACTTTCTTGCTGAGCACCTTCCCCAGAGATCCCAGATCCTCTACTCTCCCAGTGAAGCTTATTAGAAATGCACTGCACAAGCAGCTGCACAGAGTTACTGCTCTTGCTCCCAAGCAGAGGTGGCAGCCAGGAGCAGGCTGCTGTCAGAACATCAACCCACATTCTGCTTGGTCTGGTTTTCTGTTCTGGAACTCTTCTGGGGAAGAGGGCAGGTGGAACCAGGTCAAACTCCCAGCTGTTCCCCTTTCCAAGGGTATGAAGCATCTCTCTGAAACACTGTACTGTGTACGTGCAGAAGATCTGATTCCACAGTAAGGAAGGGCTGAGGTACCTGTCCCTTTTCAGCCATTAGAGGAACACACTCCAGCTGGAAAGGCTGGAGGGCATCCCCACCAACTTAAAAGCAAACCAGTTGTGGTAATTCAGCTGTGAAAGTTTCCATGAGTGCAAAAGCATGGCTTTTTCCTCAGCTCTAGTTCATTCATAAGTATGAACCTTAGCGCATAAACCTTAATCTAGATCAGACATCGGTGTTTTAACGAGCTGAAGTTCCTCACTGCTGCATGTGAAATCCCACAAAATCTCCAGGTCTTTATGCACCTGCTCCCTGTCGTGGTGTTACTCGGACAGGCTGGAGGCATCATCATCCGTCTGCTCCCCCGAGTGGTACAACATCAGCGCACGGGTCTTGTGAGTGATGGTGACAGTGCAGGGCCCCTGCGCCCAGGGCTCCCCGTCCACCTGCATCGGCATCTTGGAGCTCTTCAGGATCAGCTGGTACCAAGCACAACAACACAATCACAGCAGTTCAAAGGGGCTCTGAAATCACCTTTTACAACTGCAATACACATTTGCAGCCTGGCCAGGGAGAAACTGTGAGTGGCACTCACAGGCCACCAACCACGGCAACAGACACCTGTGCATTATGACATTATTAATTTTTACTAAGCAAGAGAAACATCCTGCTCAACTGCAGACTGCGACTTCAGATCTGATTAAAGCAGTTGAGTGCTTGAGATTCTGAATTGCGTATTAAAAATAATTTAGGAGAACAGGTCCCTAAGCAGCACTTACCCTCACTGTGTGTGCTTGCCCCAGGCGAACAGGATTTGCCAGTTTCACCTGGATCTGGGCACAGTGGAAAGAACCATGAACACCAACAACTTCCAGAAGTCCATCATCATGTCTATGAAATAAAAAAATGAGACTCTTTTCAGTGATGCTGATGAGCTCCAGGATATCTGCCCAAATATTACAGTCCGTTTATTGCTATTCCTAGAGAGAAGACAAATGTTGTTCTACCAATGTACTTCTGTATTTGTGCTGGAGAACAAATCACACTGAACAGAAAAGAAAGCCATCAAACCCCACGACTGTGGAGCAACACATCAGCCAGCACACCCTAGCTAGCTTCTGGAAATGATGGATGTATGACTTTCCAAGGTTCACTGTGCACATTTAAGGCCCCCAGTGGATTTCTATTCCATGAACTTGTACAATTTTGTCTTTTCACTCAGATATTCATCTAAAGGAAAATCTTTTAATGGCTTAATTTTTTAGATTTGGGTAAAGAACCTTGCCCAAGTATTTTTTAGAAATTCATGATTGTAAGCCTTGTAACAGAACTACGAGTATATTAATATAGATGGCTTCTGAAGAATGAAGTCACAAGAGGGAATAATAATGTTCCCAATTATTTTTTTCTTTGGTATTGCTCCCAACACAGGAGTTAAAATTTTTGAACTGTTTTGTTTTTACTTTCCATTTTAACCTCTAATGAGATGTAGTATTTTAGATTCTGAAATGGATCTGTCTTCTACTTTTTGAAGGCTCCCTTTTATTGTTAATAGCCTCTCCAATGCTACTCCTGTCTGTCATGCCAGGCATTTTGAGAAAGTCTTAAAACCCCCTTGATGTGTACGATGCCTTTACTCCAAGTTTCTAATTCAAGGAAAATAAACAAATGTGAAATAGCCTACTGTCCCAAGGAACCCCTCTGACCTGCAGATAAGCCTGGCTACATAAGCACAGCCTACTGGAGGGAATTCCTTACACTGAAAAAACTGTTAACAGAAAAAACAAAGCAAAAAATGCCCTCTGTACCTCGCCAAGGGGTAAGGTTCATCCCCCATTCCTTCCCAGAGCCTGCAGCCACCTCCCCAGTATCCAATATTCAGCACAATGATGCCTTCCAAATTGGGCAACTCGATCCTCTCACCATCCAACTCTAGCTTTAAAAGACAAGCAGAAGTTAATTACTGTGGATCTTATTCAGTACTTCAATAGAACTTAGTTATTCACTCTATGCATTCAACAGGCTTCCATTTACAGAAAAATTGGCCCCGTACAAAGAGAAAGTGTTTTTTTTTCCGTATTTAAAAAAAGTCCTTCTGATTTCACAAGATATCCTGAGCTGTACTAAATTTCTGTTAGTGCAGAGAAGAAAAAAGGAACTCTCACTTATGTAAACCACTGGTGTTATGGCAAATGACAGCTGAGTATCAGTGCTGGCACTCATAGAACTGAGTCAAGGTCAAAAAAAAAATCAGGAATTTTCAGTAGCCCAAAGACATGAATTCCATGAAGTAAGCTGCAGATAGCAAAAGGAACATAAAACTACTCCAAGGCCAGAGACACCCTCACACAAATATCATTAAGTGCAAATCTTGTAAAGTGCAAAGCTTCTCTCCTTTTCTTTCACAAGGTAAGTTTTTACATTCCACTGACTGTCCAGAGAACAAGCAAGTTAAAAAACTTACCTCAACCTTTTTGTTAAGATCTTTACATTCTTGTACTAAGCAGTCTTTGGTTCCATAAAAAAAATAAACAGCCTACCAAAAAACCCAAAACAAAACAGGAAGAAAAGAAAACGTTGTTAGAAAAACACAATACACAGACGACTTTGAAATATTTATGTATAGCTATGGCTGTGCAAACCTTATCAAAAACTCATACATAATGTATTTGCACATCCTTAAACTAAAATTTCCTCAGGAGATGAGCTACAACTAGCATAAGAAACTAGATTTCCACTTGAAAAGGAAATAAGCAATGGCCTTAACTCATGAAGTTTCAAAGCAAATGAGAAATTCTGAGCAAAAATGGAGCAAACGGCAAATTCTGTAAGCAAGCAGAGGCAAGGCAGAACACTTGTGAAGTGGGCTGTAAACACATTCTACCCATGGAATCCCCTCCCTAAGAAAAATGAATTCAAACTCTTAAAATGGCATGAAAGGAAGTAGTGATAAAGGAATGTGAACCTAAAAATCGCCTAAAGTCAAATCAACAGCTCCAAGGATGAAATATCATTTTACCAAACACACCTTATTGATAATTCTGCTGGAAAACAGAGAAGGAGTTTTCTCACGATGGGCATGGAAATTTAAAGCCATGAGAGCATCAGGTCCTACAGAGAAGTAGTTGTTCATTGTGAATACCTGTAAGACACAACTTCCAGTTATGCCTTATTAAATATCATTATTATGGTTTAAAATTCACAGTGTTTAATGGGAAGCTCATAACAAAAAAAATTACACAGGTATTCAATAGAATTCATATTTATACTTGCAAACCACACCTTTGGTTTCCTTAAATTGTAGTATCCTTTGTTTGTTACTTGAACCTTCCACCTGAAAAACAACAGTTGGTACTTAAGACTAGTGACAGACAGTCTTCAGTATCAAAGCTGTAGTTAAGAATCTCATATTTATACTGGGATTAAGGCAAAATATTCAAATTTAGTTAAATTATGAAAGAGTTAAGCCCTGCAGAACAACTAAAAGACTAAATTCAGACCTCAGTTACGTTGTAGTTCGTTCCAGCAATGCTTGTGTTTATGTAAAGAAATTGCTGCAATGGACTATCAGTAGAGCTACACCTGTATTTGGTTCTATACATTTTATCTTTTCACTGTTCCTTACCTGTCTAGTTTGATTCCATCTGCCTCCATGACATTTCGTAAGATCTGTTCTACAGGGACTTCTCCAGCATAACCTGCACCCCAGCCCAGTGTGTTAGACAGGTCATTCCCTGTTCCCAGAGGTAAAATTGCAACTTGTGGAATATATCGTTCTTGCCCCTAGGATACAAAACCACTGCATATTAGCTCCTGCTTCAGCAGTTATTGGCTCCCTTTCATCCCCAAATGATCCGATTAGATAAATTCACCTTCCCAGCAGCCTGTTAGACACAGAGCAGAGCTCTGGGGCTGGCAGAGCAGGTGGCACATTGAGCTACTTACCCAGGCATAATGTAAAGGAAGGAAATGTTAAACCACTGTGAGAAGGAAAGAGAATACAAACACAATATGGGAACAATGCATTATGAACACTGAACAGAGTATTCCTTCCAAGGAATGATGCTTGGGATCTGGGAAGTGACATGAACACTGAGAGATGTAACACACAAGGCTGTGAACTGCAACAAGACACCAAAATGCTCCTACAAGACTGAGGTGAGGTTAGGTCTAAACAACGGATGCACAGAGTACAAGAGTGTTCAACCACATATAGAAATACAGATACTCAAAGGAGCAAAGTCAGTGTCTTAGTTTCAGACTGCCACCCACTGATGGAGCAGGTGATAATCAGCTCTGCAGAGCATAGAGTGACAGCAGATGTTCAGAACAGCCACCTTAGCAAAGGGCTTGGCTCTCCTCCTCACCACAGAAGGGTGAACAATTAGTTCAGCTGTACTATGGCCTTTGAAATTCAGCCGTGAAAAGCCCTTCCAGTAAATTGGCACTTTGGTTACTAATTTTTCCAGAAGGGTTTTCAGCCAAGTAACCTGTATTTGAAAGTCAAGATAAATGAAGGGAGCAAATAACCTACTGCTGATAACAAAAAGGTTTTGCTGATAACCTCTACGGTATTTTACCTAATGCAAATGACTTTATTTGAACAGAACAAAGAAAAACCCAGGTTTCATCAACTATATCGGCTCTGAGGGACAACGTATCAAGTACCCAAGATCACATAACCATATACTCATATTCATTAACCTTTATAGTTACTTTATTTCTACTTTTTCAGCACACAATAATTTTCAAAGAGGCTGTTTGACCATGCATGAAGTCATAATAATGGCCTTCAGCAACATTTTATGTATTAACAAGAAAGCTGCAGTAAAAAAACCAAAAACCTTTAATATAAAAACTTTTTTCCTTTCAGCACTAGAGAAAAAGTTTATTAGGAAAAGCACTAAAGTCTTGTAATTATTCTCCATATCTAATTTTCTCAGGAGTTCTTAGTAGCACCCCATAAATGAGAATATCTTCCATGTCAAATCAATATAAACACAGCTTATTTTTTTCTCCTCTACTTGCAGTTAATAGGCAAGGCTGCAGACAGACAGACTCTTCAGAACATATGACAGAGCAGAAGCAAATGTCTGCACTCATTCACGCACTGGCAAAATAACCAGTATAGCTGGCAAAACTATAAGGTTATTATAAAAGATTGAGAGTGCTGGGAGAAGTGAGCAGTCAGAGCACATTAGCCAATATTAGCAATGCCATTTATGACAAAATAAACCTGTTCAAAGAGGGAATAATGTAGAAAATATCCTGCAGCTTGTTCTCTTCTTGTTTTGCAGAGAACTACTATCAATACAATTAAAATCTAAAGCGTTCATATTTTTCCTGAACTATAAGGAGTCACAAGAGGCACCTCCCACACCCCTCCCCAATTATGAATAAGCAATTATGCAAATATTCCCCCATAAGCCTATTCAGGAAGATGAAGGCAATAAATGCATGTAAGAGATGAGGGGTAGAACTTTGGCAGTTTCAAAACTCATTTCACCTTTTAACTTAAAACACAATACCTTTATCTTCATTTCATCAATCGCATCCAGGACCCAGCCCACTGTGCCATCCCCACCACAGACCAGAACCCTGACAGTGTTGCAAGGTAACAAAGTGCAGAGCTGGAGTGCTTTAGCAGGTGCAATTTTGCTGAGATCAAAAACCTAGAAAAAAAGGAAAATAAGGAATTCTCTAAGTTCACAGAACATGACTCAGGATTTACCTCACAGATAAAAAACTTCAAGAAGTTAATTCTAATGCAAAACAGATTCTCCATTTGCAGTATTACATTAGTTAATGACCTGTCTTGACTTTTATGAGCAGGATTTGTTTCCCAAATTCACAATAGAGCTCCAGCTGCCTCCCTAGGATTACATGGTATTGATAAACCAAGCTGACAGGGCCCTTGGAAAAGTCTGTATCTAGAAGCATGATGATGAATTCTGTAAAGATGAAAGACTTGAGATAAAAGTAATTTTAAAATACTCGGCACACAAATAGGTTTATTCTTTAAAGACTTATTGGGATGCATTTAAAACAAACACACAGTGATTTCTCTTAGGCTGTACTTTATAGCTGGGTTTTGAACTTCATAGGAAGAGTATTAAGGTACAGCCAGGAAATCCAAAGAACAACTGCCAGCCTTACGTCAACATCCTGAGCCATCCCAGTGGATTTTAGGGGGAAAGCAACTACACAAAGCAAAACTGTCAAGGCTGACATTTCCACAAATAAAGCGAGGATTTAAACAAATACAGGTTTCCTATAAAGAAGATTTAAATGGTTCATTTCCTAAAATGTGTACACTGTTTCAAAAATCAGATACTTCTCATTAACTGAATTATTGCATGTATTACTGTAAGCGAGAAAACTGGACTGGTTTTAGAATCCTAACAAACTTGGGGCTGGGAGAAGCCTCTGCACTTTTTGGTTCTCTCTGTGAAGCTGTTCCCTTCCAAAAGAACAAACTGCATGAATTTGTTCCCTTTACTGATCTTCCACAAGATCCTATTGCCATTGTGTAAGCAAAGTGATGTCTATTCTGATCTAAACCTTGGTTTTATTACAGTGGCTTTTCACTGTAATACCTGAACAGGGTTCAGCAGCATTTTAAATTCTCCTAGTAAAGTTTCACCCATGTTGTTTCCACTGCGAGTATTAGCCAGCACAATTACTGGCATCCAGTGTTTCCTGCAGTAAGGGACCACCTGCAAAAGGTAAAAACCAGTCAGTCACACAAATACTGCACATTTGAAAATGTTTACAGCCTTGCTCCAAACCCCACCCCCTGCAAGTGCTGAAATTAGGAAGTTAACAGTTAAGTCTGAAGTAGCCAGAACACAAACAAATACTTCTGACACACCAAGGCTGAAGATTCTGCAGTGCCGAGGACAACAAATACTACAATGTTATGAACACAGTAGTAAAAACTCACAAAACATTCAAGGAAGTAAGGTAGACAGATCTCATTATTTTGGAATAAAAAAATCCATGTCTGCTTATGCTTCAACAATCATGTTAGTAAAATGACAAACACCTCTGAATTAACACAGCAAGTATATAATACATCTTGAAACATTCACCTAACAGTTGTGACAATGTATTGAGTTCAAATTTCAAGGTCTGTCTGTGGGTTTATTTGGTTGTTTTTTTGGTATATTCTAAACCCAAGCAGCAGCAGGCCATTACCTTTTCATAACTGGTTCTTTTCTCTTTACGCATCTGGTTGATTGTAGACAAATAGTAGGGTGGAATAATTAAGTCTTTGAATTCTCCAAATGTACAATCCTCAGTCCTCAAACATTCCACCATGCATTCATCATGCACAGTGTACTGACACCACACACATCTGGAAAAAGACCAAAAAACACGAAAAGTATCTTCAAATGGGCACAATGACTTTACTCTTTTATTTTAGACTTTTGTCAAAATACTTATGTTTACATGAACCATTATAAGTAATATTTTAAACACATTACAGGGAAAACCACGCATTCCCTGGATGCCTATGTATTGGCTAAAGAAAATTACATAAATTGGTCATGTGCTTGCAGGTCGAGGAAAGCATTTGAATTCTGCTGGGAAAAAAACCCTTCAGTTTTAAATTAATTCGGTTCTTTTTAATAAAAAAAAAAATAGGTGCTATAAATATGCTCCTGTTTGCAATATTAACAGTTACACTGAAAGCCTGTAAAAAAGAACCTGAACTCCTGCCCATCCTTAAAGAGCACAGATAAAACACTGGACCTCAATTCAACAAAGCATTACTAGTACTGAATTATTGCATTCCTTAAGATTAAGCCTGAAACCTAAGATTTAAGCCTGAAACCTAAAAGGTTACACGGAACTGTACAAGGCTGATGGGATTTAGTTATGCAAAACTGCTTTGCTTTATGACCTCTTCTAAAAGCTGTCCTGGAAAACAGACTAGAACAAGAGGAAATACTGCAATATCCACTTCCAGTCTCTGCAGAATGTTAATCCTCATTTGCTACAGCCAAAGCCTTGATTTAAGCAGCTGGGAAAGCTATTTTTGGAGTCCTCCTGACTAATCCAACACACAACTAGAGTAGCAATGACACCTGCCCTATACCGTGACTCTCCTTTCCTCTTCTTCCTTCCTTTCCCCTCTCCCTACAAATTCCTGCCCTTCCCTCCTCTCCTACACACTCCCAAGGTTTTGTTTCTGATAATGTGCTGCTCTTTTACTCTGTAATTCTGCTTACTTACCAAGCAGTTTGACAGTTATCACATAGAAGCAAAGCAAAAACTGGCAGAATACAGGCTGAAAAGATGACATCCTTTGAGCAGGCTGAAGTGACACACCGAGGCATCTATCACTACATTTTGGCACTAACAACTTTGCAAGCAGCCTTACTAATGACCGTGCAAGTCCATTTAATGGTTCCTCATATTTTTAAAACACTCTTATCACAAACTTCAACAATATGATGCAATAGGTTATAAAACTTCTCTTTAGTGTTTTAGAGCATCCTGAAAAATTAACTTGAAACCTCTACAGAACATCGCTTGTTCTATTTACACTGAGCAGATGCCAATTTTAGGACGCACACTTTGGTTCTCTGAACTGTGAGCTGTGCCAGTCAAATTGCTCAGGCTACCCACTGTATGACTGACAAATGTATTATAAGCTTCTTAATGTCATCCCCTAAAATACAAACTCCTTTGGACACTGAGAGTCTCTTGTATGTAATTATACAGCAGATGCGCATCATGCTGGAGTAATGCAGTTAAGAGAACATGGATTAAGAGTGGATGTGAGATGCAATGCCACACTCCTAATCTATGACTCACAAGCATCCATTTTAATTTTAGGTTCTTTGAAGTTGTGTTTTTTTAACAGTGTCTTATCTGACTACTGCAGGATCTCCTTTGGGGTGTGGTCTCCCAACAACCCTGTGGAAAACACAACACTGACATGGCACTGTACGTTCTCCTACGCAGTCAGACCCCCTGCAGTACCTGTAGTCGCAGAGTTTCGGCTGTGTGCCGCACTGTTGTTTGCAGACCATGCAGCAGCTGCAGAGAGGGACATTGCCCCTGATCCAGTGGTGCGGCATGGAGCTGGGGGCTCCCCCGGTGCCCCTCATCATGATCTCCTTGCAGAGGAAGAGTTGGTCCGCCTTCTTGAGGCAGCGCTCGCTGACGCGCAGCCCGCAGCAGCCGCAGAAGGCGCCGCGGAGGATGTGCTGGGCGCACACGCAGCAGTACGAGGGCTGCCCGAAGAGGTCCGTGTAGTGCCAGTCGTGTTTGCTCTTGCGGAAGATGTCCCGCATCAGCAGCTGCCGCCGGGACCGCTGGAAGCTGCACCACGCCGTGATGAGCACGGGCAGGAGCACAGAGCATAGGGTCCACACGGCCAGGCGCCAGTCGGCCACGGCCCGGGAGGCATCGCCCGAGCCCTCCATCCCTGCTCCTCCCCGGCCTAAGCCCTCGCACCTCTCAGGCAGGCTGCGGGGCGAGCCCCGGAACGGCCCCTTCGCTCAGGGAGCCAACGCGCAGCTTCATGAACCATCTTCTAATCTCTCCTCCGGGCTCGGCACCGACGTGCGCCACATCGGGCCGACGGCAGGGCTCCGGCCAGGGCTCCTCCGCCGCTCGCCCGGGCCTTGCGCAGCGCCGGCCGCCCCCGGGCTCCTCCCGCCCGCTGCCCCCGNTCCCCATAATTTCGTTCTGTCGTAGAATCATGGAGTCATCAAAGTTGGTAGAGGCCTTTAAGATCACCCAGTCCGACCGTGCACTGTAACCACTAAACCGCATCACCCAGCACCGGGTCCAGACGCCTCTTGAACAGCTCCTGGGGTGGTGACTCAACCACCTCCCTGGGCAGCCCTTTCTAAAGCCTGATCACACCAACAGGGGAAATCTTTCATTTGAATCTCCCCTGCTTCAGTTTAAGGCCATTTCCCCTGGTCCTCTGGAGGCACAGCAGAAGAGCCGGATCCCCAACTCACTGCAACATTCCAGGTGGTTGTAGAGAGCATTGAGGTCCCCCCTGAGTTGAGCCTTTGTGCCTGTATTTGTCCTCCCCATGGTTGCGCTTTATTGCCCAACCATAAATGCTTTCCTCTCATAATTTCATTCTGTCATTACATGTTTGACTGTTTCCCCAGGAGCAGTTCTAAAAATAGTGGTTGCCATTAGAACCTACAGGTTTTTGCACTTTCAAAACAGTATTGTGAGCAATGATGTAAATCCATACAGCATATACAAAATTGATTGGATTCTAGGGTCTTGATATCTTAAAAAAACCACTGAAAAATGCACATACTCCACAGCTGGGCAACACTTAGTTTTCCAAGGAAATTCCTCACTTCCCTCATGCAAGAGCCAATGATGAACTCTGACCACCTATTTCATATGTTACAGTTGAAGGAACGCATTTCATACCCTACAGATTGGTGATGCTGGTATCATGTGTCCAGCCTGGCACTGCCCAGAAGAGCTCTGGACAGTCACATTTCTCAAGGCCAAAACTACCTGTTTGCAGTGACATCTGCTAACCTACATCCTTACTTAACGCATCCTTACTTTATGCTTACTATTTAAGGCCATTTATAATCCTGTTTTCTACTAACTTGTTCTGAAAGGAGAAGAATTATATGGGTTTGCATTTGTATGGTTTCATTAATTTGATAGAAAACTCTGCTGTGTTTCTCAGCAGTCAGACTTTGGCTTTGCTAGAGTTAAACCCCATTAGTAAGTACTTCTCTGCTGGAGCAAAGTTAGAGACAGTCTTTGAAAAAGGGGCCCCTTTGCAGCTGCCTCTGAGATTAACAATACTGGGCAATTGTTTCTTTTAAAAAGCAATACCTTAGGCACCAAGAACCTTTGCTTGCCATGCTAAATGTAAGAGGATAGGCTTTAGTTTCACAAGTTTAAAATACCCAGTGTAACTCTGATGCCTGAGGTGGAAAAAAGGCCTTCTATTTTCTTTCCCTCAGGAACAGAGTTATGCTGAGAATGTGTAAGCAGATAATAGACTAATTCAAACCTTCAGACCAGATGTCTTCAGAATCATACTATCATGCAAATTAAATCATAAATAAACATTTGTGAGTGACGTAGCTCCTTCAAATAGGTGAATGCCTCAGCCAGGGTTGCTCATTTTGGAGCAGACTGAGAAACTGGGATCAAAATGAAGAAGTTTCTTGTATTTTTCTCTTTTTTAGTCCTGATGACCATTGTTACAGGTAGGAGTTTATATCAACAAACCTGCATGTGTGTAGAGCTGCAGAGCATATAAGCAGTATTAGTTTGTCAAGCTTCTATTTTAGCATTCATTATTCATATATTTTCATATATTTAATTTTTAACACTCAACTATTTTTATATTGCAGGCTTTCCATGATTTGATTTTTAACAATCATGCTGTTTGTATTTTTAACAATCATGTTGTTGTATTTGATATTTAACTCTCTGCATTACCACACTGTAATAATTTGCTGTAAACTCCAAAAGTTTAGTTTTACTTGCTTACTATTTTAATATTATTTTACCAAGGTCCTGCAAGTGGAATGTTCAATGCAATCTCTTCTTTGCAATGTATCTAACTCATTACTTTGAAAAAAATCCTATAAAGCAACACAGAAAAGAACAAAGAGTTGGAAGAGCAACTAATACCAGTGGTTTGATGGTGCTGTTATATTTGCTCATTTTATAGTAACATGAATATGTGGGCTTTGCTTCATACTAGTAGAGTAAAAGAAAATACAAATATAAAAATGGTTTAAAATTCCACTCCTATCTCTTGGAATGCAATATCCCCTGGGAAGGGGCTGTAATGAAAGAACACTTTGTATATAGAAAAAAAATCAGGTTTGGAGACATTTCATTTCATAACTGATAGATAAAATACTAACTTTTTGATAATTTCAGAACTAATTTCTGCTGTTCTCTCTTTAGACACTTCACCAATTTTGTCTGAAAAAGATGCCAAACAGATTCTGAGGACTCGTCGTGAAGACAGACCAAGAAAAGCTGGTTTCTCTGATGAGCCAATGAGGGTGATTTATGACATTTACTATTAAATTACATTAACTAAAAAACCCCAACACCAATACCCCAAAACATTTATGCTTAATATTAAATTTCTATTGCTTTCAGGCAATATGTTATGAATATCACCCTTTAAAGCAGCCGAGTTCTTCCATGAAATATTAAAAAAAACCCTTTAAATTCTTTCAATCAACAGTTAAGGGCATTCTGTAAGTGCTGAGTATTGCTCAGGAAATTTTCACTTGCAGAATGAGGAGATTATTTCTCATGGTTCAAAAATACTGATCAAATTATTGAGAAGAAAGTGACTTTTCATTTACTGTGATGTGGATTTCATCAGCTTGTTCCTGAAAAACTAAATAACAGGAAATGTCTTCTGCTCACAGTACATTCTGCACTGCAGGCAGAGAGGAGATGGAGGAGTCAGTGGTCAGTGTGGAGATTGAGGTAGTTCTCAACTAGCTTTTAAAAATCACTTACTTTCATTGACTTATTTATGGATGCTACAGATAGGATGCTTTTATGATATTGTAAGAGTTACTAAATACTAAAAAAACCCTAAAAAGTTGCTGGCTTAATGCAACAGCTTTGGGTTTGCATGCAGTATCTACATTTATTTCTTTCTGAACCCTATTACAACAAAAGAAAAAGAATTAAAGAGCCTTCTGTTTTCCTTGCTTTGACAAGACCTAACATATAATCCTGCACTTCTCAAGGGTACTTAAAGTATTTTAAAACTACTGCCTATTTCTTTCAAAAGTTAATAAACCGAACTAAAATTACATGGTTCTGAAGAGGCAAAGCCCACAGAAGCCAGGAGCACCCAAGGGATTGTGCATGTGACGAGCACAAGGGGCTCAGTTTAGCATGGTGCTGAACACTTCTGGACTCCGTAAGACATGAACAGCACTATGTGCCTTGCAGGACTGTAGAAACAGCTCCTGGTTTTCCCTATCCAGTGGGTAATGTACACGAGCCAAAAAGAATCCCCCTGCCCAGCACTGCCCAACACTGGGTGAACACACTGTTTGTCAAAGGGGACACCACGACAAACCAAAGCTGTCACAAGGATATTGCTCTGTGCTTGTTGACAAGCTTGTAAACTGAAAAGTGCACAAGAGAGCAAAAAACCAGAAGGCTGCACTGCTGCCCACAACACTCAGGACTGGGTTTGTTTCTAAGTTGTTAAACGAGCCTTGTAGTTTTTGCAAATTAGCAGGAATACAGCTCCCGTCTGTGCTTAGGCTTAATATACTACCATGACTAAGGTTATAAGGTAAATATAACAAATATTGAATACAGAATAAATGAAGCAGCAGAACAGTTGGATTGAGGTTAATTCCTGTATGGCAAGAAGTTACGTGCATGCATGCAACATTTAGTCTATAGTTTAGTTTTAGGTGGTCCTGTGACGGGCAAGGTGTTGGACTTGATGATCCTTATGAATTCTATGACTCTGTGTAGGGAGAGGAGGGATTCAGGGCTAAAGAAATGTTGGATTTCTGACTCTGCTGCTCTGTCCTTGCCACTTTCCATCCTACTACGATTAGGAACAAACACATGATCAGAAATTCCAACCTTCTTTTATTTATTTTCTTTAATTTTTTATCTAGACAGCAAAGCTGACCCTCTGTAAGAAAACCCAAACGTAAGAGTATTTGTTTTGCTCCCTAAATGTCAAGGTTTTCAGTGGAAAAGGAAACCTCTTCTGATGAAGAAACCAACCCTCTCTGGCATGTGGAAAGTGGAGATTTTCCATGTGAATGAAGGTGCATGGCTGCTGCATCCCTGAGCACAGCTCGTGCACATGGACTCAAGGAGAAAAACTGATTTTGTATGGATGCTTTGTAGCAAAATGAAATGAATGCTGGGATGACCCCACCTCTGTTCATCTATTTTAAGCAAAAGCTGTTTGTACTGGGCCAAATCATGCTGAGCTGGGGAATGTAATTTGCAATTCTTTGTGACACTCTGACTTTCACAGTGCTGTTTGTGTCAAAAACCTCAAACTGAACTGCTGTTCAGTTACAGACAGCAAGATCGGCCCCCTTTGATTATTAAAAAAATGTAATTTTTGTTATCAACATGTTTTAATCTTACTTTGACTGAGATCCTGCTTTTGATAACATGGCAACTTCTCAGTCACATAGTTCTGTTCCTTGCCAGTTCCTGATGCAGTCTCTCTCCAGAGATTTGAGCCAAGTCTCCCTGTGCTGTGAGGAGAGAAAGCCCGGTGAAAGGCAGGATGCTGATGCTGCCTGCTGGCACCCAGTGTCCCCACCCTCTGGTCGGCAGAAAGAGCAGGGAGCTGGGTGACAGCAGGAATACTCGGCCAGTGCAAAGGGTTTGGGCTCCAGCTTGCACTCCAACAGTGCCCACTGTGCAAAGCAATGAGGGATTATTTTGAATAAATGTATCTCGTGTCCACAAAGCTTATGAGCACACTGGGACTGGGACTTCTAAAAAGTAAATTTTGTCCCTGATGGAGGTCAAGTTTTTCGTAAAAAGCCCACTTTACTTTGGTAATTTGTTGCTAAGACCAAAACCTCTCTCTATAAATTGGTATGGGAAATTCACATTATTTTATTTATCACCAGTCAGCACTGATGTGTGCTATCTACTAGAACCCTTCAGAGTCCTGCCACATGATCCTGCAAGGGGTTAATGTTCTTTAAGCAGCAGGAACCAATTTTCAAAAGGGGCTGTAACAGACCCATTTGTGAGAATCCTTTGTACTCTCAGGCCCAACAGAGGCTTCTGTGTCGATATGCAAATAAGAAATATGTATCCAGAATTCCTAATTTATGAATGTTGTTGTATAATTCTTGCTCAACACCTTTACTAATCTAGAGATTATGTCATTCATTAAATACTGCTAGGCTGGGGCAAGATGACTAGCAACATCATTTCACTATATTTGACTATTTTAAGGGATAAATTAATGGCTCTTTATCAGCTGTAAAATTATTCTGCGCCCCTGGCCTGACATTAGAATTGAGTGATTACACAATTAAATTACTTTTTCTTTTCTTCAAATAGGAGTATATGCTTTACCTCCAGCGCTTGGAGCAGAGATCAGAAGAACAATTCCTTGAACACTGGCTGAATCCTCATTGCCTCCCACACTGCAACAGGGATCTAGTGCATCCAATCTAACAGGTTTGCCTACCCTGCAACTGGTGCATATATATATTTCTTCTACAGTGCATATTTTTTCCTCCATATTAAAAAGCAGAGCCACACACTGGGAGAGAAGGGAATAACCAAAGCCTGGTGGAAGCACCTTGGGCTGAAAGATGTTGGGCAGCTGAGCAGGGGCAGGGAACAGAAGTGTCCTAGACATCAACTCTGTCGCTCTGTCCTGTTCACGTTAATGAAACTGGTTATGCATTTCTCTGCTACGTAGGTGTAAGCTGGTGACTGCACAAGATTCTTATTAATGTGGCTTCAGATTGCTCCTGTTTCTCTCCTGTCTGCTTGTGCTCTTTTCCCAACTCTTCTGTTTAAGTCTTGTACTTGTTCACTTAGCTCTCAGTGGGACTGGGGCAGGATTAAACTCAGTTGTCATCCTGGAGATATTCAGGATGCAGTCTGACCTGCAAGGAGGTTTTTTAAATAGACATGAAATCTGTCAACTGAGATAATTTTGAATCATCACCATAATAGCAAAGCTATATCACTCCCAGTTAACTTTTTAATATAAAAGTTGCAGATTTAGCTCCATATTTTCAAAAGCTTTTAAGCAGCAGAATACAGAGATCGTATCTGTCAGGGCTGATCTGTTTCAAAAGATAGAAAGTTCTTCTATTTAAAATTCTTTTCTCTATTTATACATCTCTGAATACCATTGAAAATTGGGACATTGTCGTAGACTTCAGTGGGGCTCTGTCAATCCACAATCGCCGGGAGGTCTGAAACTCATTTAAAAACAAAACCATAAAATTCCCAAACCTCAGCCTTAGGAAGTAAGTTGGCAGTTTTCAAAAAAATCTTCCAGCTGAGACACAGTTGAAAGCTGGCTCACTTAGCTACAGGAATTCTTCCCAACAGCTGCTCCCAGGCCACTATGAAGAATTAATGTTAGAAAAGTGCTTAAGTGATTTGAAGCCCTTAAGATATTATTAGTGTGGTCAATGTCAGCATGGATTTCGATATTTTGGGGTTTTTTTCTGCAGATCTCCACATGGCTACATGGATTTATACACGATTGTGTTAAGGAGGACAAGATTATCCCTGCATTGTCTATGTGCTCATTGTAGAGCAGAACCTCTTTGCAGTAGAGTGCAATCCTCATGATACAGCAGAACTTCCAACTTGAAGTAGCTTGATGTATTATAGACCACCATGTATTTTCTACCAATAATGACTGCATGCATGAATAACTGAATTGAGGGTTTCCACAGGTTCTGAGGTATGGGCAACTGATTAGTCCTAGAGTATCCTTTTAAGGGCACAGCTTTAGACTGTCTGAAGCAAAAGGAACTTGGAGGGAGAGGTCAGCAGAAAATTGCAGAATACCAACATGAAGAGAAGGCCAGCTTTCTGGGCTTTGGAGGAATTCTTAATTACAGTTTTCTAGGTTGAATAACAATATTGCATGAAGACATAACATTTATGTAACACTATGTCTTACTGCCTCATGAGTATTTCATATGTATTGTTTCATAATAAAAGCTTGACTCAATTCCATTTGCTGCTGATTTTATTCCCTTACTCTCCCATACTATACGCTGACAAAACTCACTAGAAGTGAGGCTCAGTTTTGTGAAGTACTAAGGAAACATCAGAGGACTTTCTGGGACCAGAGCTGGGAAGCACTATGGTGCAGACTAATAATTGTGTAGTTTCTCTGTATGACTATGCCTTTCCCTTGTAATTCCGCCGGGAGAGGCACATGAATCCAGCCAACCCTTTCCTGCCTGTGTGCCTTTATAACTTATGCCTTGGAAAAGAATATCTTGTACAGTCAGATGGGAAACACATGATACCTGCAAAACAACATAAAAAATTACTTGATGGCTCTTAAATGACTGCTGTGATCTGTAATGGCAACAGAATTCGTTATGAATGGAGCAAAGTAACTTTCAGAGCTCCTCACTGTAGTCACACTTGAAGCCTGAGGATTGGTAGCAAAATAAAACACAATTTTATGAATATCTATAAGGTAGTTACCGCTACAGAGCTTTTGATAGGCTGGAATAGATCAACAGTTTTTCTGGTATACTTTCTTTCCAGTAAAAAAGCTCTTCTAGGTGACTCCAAGGAAATAATTTAAATCTCAAAGCACCAAAGGCTGTTTTTCCCCTACTGCCAAGATAAATCATAGATTAAATCTGGGAGTGTGAAAAAGTATAATCAGGCTGCTATTGTGTGTGTCATTCATAATTCTCAATACAGAGATCTAAATTTGCCTATCTCTTTGAGTTAAAGTCATTAGGCTAAATCCTGGCTCTGTTTTTATTTGCGCAGTGAAAAATTAATTTGATGACAATTATGTCAACTTTCACCCTGTGAAAGTCAATTTTCAAGTACTTTTTTGAAATAAAAGAACTCACACCTAGTTATACTCAGTCATTTGTAAGATAACTGGGAAGGTTAAGTAGAAGGTTCTAGGCCTACCTCAGTAACACTGAGCTAATCCTAAGGCAAATGTGGAATAGAGATTGTTTATTGCTTTGAAGTTTGCTTTTCCACATGAGGGCTGAAGGATCTCATGTAGGCATCTCCAGCAAAAAGTTAAGTATTATTAAATCTAATTAACAGGGAGAAAACTAGAAACATAGAAAGCTGAAGTACTTCCAGATCACTGATCCACATTTCCTCCTACTTCATAAGGGAAGGAATTATGGTAAAGTGTTAATAGCCTTTAGCCCACGTTGGTTTCAGGCTGATGGGCAAAGGAGCCAACTCATATTTGCACTCAGGTTCAAACCAAACCCATCTCTTAAAAGTATCTACACTTCTCTTCTGGGCTAGAACTGACCATTGAACCTCCTGGTCCCTCAAGGCAAGAAAAGCAGCAGACACCATTTGTTTGAAATATAGTGCATAAAGGGAGAAACAAAAAAGTGTGAAGAAAAGGAGAATGAACTAAAAATGTTGACGTTAAAAATAATAAAAGAAACCTAGACTAAAGCCTATGAGTGCCTCTGGAATCCTGTGATCATGAAGAACATAGCCCAGTTATTGCTTTTTGAGACACCCAGCTCTTCTCCCAGATTTATGAAGCCAAGTTGTGCCTTCATACAATTTAATTTGGGCCCTGCAAGTAAACATAGAAATACCCTCCAGCCTATGGGAGGGGCAGCCAGAGAAGAGGAGGCCAGCACAGCACAGCAGACTTCCATAAGTTTGCTCATCACTGGCAAACACTGAAAGCTAAAGAGAGAGTGAAGGCATGTGACTGCTTTAGACTATTCCCATGGATGCAGCAACCCCTCATCCAGTTTATTCTATATTTCTGTATGGCCATGAAATATACACAGTGTTTTACACATAATCCAGTGGACTAACAAGAGAACAGGATCTTAGGATCAGGTATAAATAATTAGCTCAAGCATTTATTGTGACTCAGCAGTGAATAAACTCATAGATAATTAGCATAAAAAGTAAACACTGCATAAATATACTTAGTTAAAGCTACAGAATGATGTAATTAAGCTTTCTTTCAGAGTCCTTCAGTGTGTGTTTATTCTCCTCTTCTACACAGATCTTTCCTTCAAAGCTGTGCTGTGCTTGAATTCATCTATAGTTGAACTAGATGGAGTGTGTTCAAAGATTAGTTACAGGGTTTTTTTTGTCCATGTCTAAAATCTTGGGGAAAAATGCTGGACTTTCCTATATGCCTGCAAACCAGAACAAACATTATGAAAGCTGTATACTGAAGGTGGGAAAAATGGAAAAATAGTTGTTTTCCAAATGCTTTTAAAGAGAAGGATTGAAACAGACCTGGGGAAACCTTTCATCCATGATAAGCATAATCATAAGCTCCAATCATCGACCTGTTTTACATCCAGTGCCTTTCCCGAGCTGAGGAGCTGCCCACTAGATGCCACTGTTTCTGCACACAACCAGGATCACAGCCTACAAGGACTGAAAGCACCACATCCCTCCTCTTCCCCCTTGGTTTTGTACTCCTTTTCTTAGAATGTTCAGCTCAATTGACCGAAATAAAAAGTCATGTCTAACCCATAAAAAAAGACCTTCAGCAAATGGCTGATTCCCCCCCTCCCACTGGGTTGCACACTGCTCTGAGTGTGGATGTAGGTGTGGTTGTGCTTCATCATGCTACCGAAAGAAATGGTTGAAAGTTCCTACAAGCACATTGTAGTGGCTTGTGGCTTTTTACTGCCTGCCATCCACACACAGGTGCTAATAGAAGATTCTGTGTTTTTGCTGAAGCTGTTCCCTCTCAGAGTAGGTCCTATTTGACCCATGTTCAGTTACCCCAAATTAAGCTGCAGACTGATCAATTGGTAGAAGCATCACTCTTCAAAGCATAACATTATCTTTCTACATTTATTATCTTTAGCAGCATAGGGAACTATGTGTTAGGTGCTGTATGAACTGTACTGAAAAGGCAGACTGTGCCCAGGGCCAGAAATGTAGTGTCTCTCTATAAAGAGCAAATAAATAATATCTGCTCTAATTTAAATACACAACAATTCATTGGAAAAAGACAAAGGTTGGAATTTTTGAAAGTATCAACTTCTTCAGCAAGGCCAAAAGATTTTATCACAGACAGGTAAATAGGACGTGGAGTAGTTACACTAATGCCACTAAGCAATTTGGCAGTTCAACTAATTGGCTTTTTCTACCAGACTTACCTTGCAAGAAAACGTGCACCAGAAGTTCTTATTTACTAAGACTGGAATTTCCAGAAAGCTCCCTGAAAGCAAGTCAGTCACTTGCTTTATTTGAAATCCACTTTCACAGTCATGAAGGTAATGGAAAATGCAACACTAAACTTACCAGTTTGTAGTTTAGATGATTCAGTATTTGTCTGCTTCTCAGGCAGGCTGAGCAGGTGAGTACATTCTTCCACTCACAATGACAGGACAGCTGCTCTGGAGCATTTCTGAAACATGTGAATATGTGAAAGAGTTACAAAGAAAATGCCTATAACCATCTGAAATGATGATATAATGTCTATGGAAATGTTTCCCTGCAGTACTCCAGGTTTTTTTTTTTTTTTTTCCTTTTGCAATAGTTCCAGCCCTGTTTCAATTGTCAGAATATTGTTTTGAATGAAGACTTCTGTTACTCTTAGTGAATGAATGCATAAATAACTTCTGAAGCAGTGGAGTGAAATTGGATTGATTGAATATGACCACTGCAGTAGGAGCCTAGTTTAGATTCTGTGAGAACTTATTTTTTAATGACTACAGAGATCAGAGTGGATTTTAGAAGGTTATATGAGCCTTTTATGGTCTACAAAGAGTAGAAAATCTTGTGAGAACTATGTGTCTTGATATTTCTGGTGTGTGATTAGAAATGCTGAGCGATTTGTCTCCTATCTGGCATTTTAATCCTTTTTCAGGTCTGGGGGTAGAGATGTGCACTAAAATGAAAAACAATAAAAAGCAGAAAAGGTTCAATGATTATGAATTAATAAAACCCTCCTTATTCCATCAAAGCAGCATTGCCATCCCAGTGTAGGCTCAATATGAACCCAAAAGTTTGGAGCACTAGTGTTATTCCAAATCTCAAGCTCATTTTCATATTTTCGTTTTTTTCAGTAAGACATGATCAGTTGAAGTGCATTTTTTTTTCCACATTTGGGGAAATTTGGATCTAAAGATCCATTTGGGCATCTCTCTATATAACACAAGCATCATGCACATACATTTATTAAACTGAGTGAGCCAACCTTAAATACAGGAGATCTTAGACCAAAGTGAGGCAGAACATTGCTTCATTTTGTATTCCTCAGAATAAACAGCAACTATTGAATGATTTCAACAAATGAATTCAGCAAAATGCTTCAGATGTTCAGAATGTATGTGGATTAGAAATTTGCTAAGAACCTTTGGTGTGACTCTGAATATGTGCCTGTAGTGTCCATAAAACTGAGACCAGTCCTCAAAATGCCTGGATTATCAGATCCACAGCACTTCTCCTGTCCAGACATCAACAGAGCTCAGTATTCCATCCATGCAGGATATACTTCTATCTACTTCCCATACCCTGTATAGGATTAGTTCCAGCATCAGTAATAAACTCTTATGCTTTTATTACCAAAATATGGTTTATAAGCACACAAGTAATTAGCAGAGCATTTTTTCCCCCCTGGCAAATATTTTGATTAAGGTTCTGGGAGAAAACCCCAAAAAACAGTGAAAAAGAAAGAGCAACACTAAGTGGCAGCCCCAGGAAAAGGCACAAAAAGGGTTTTGTGCTCAATTTATTGGTGCCATGGTCCACACAGGAGCAGCACTGGGCTCTCATCTGTAGGGAATAGAGCACTCGAGCAAAACAGGGTCAGGCTGTTTCTGCAATCATGGAATAATGCTGGTACAATAAATTTAAAGGTTCAGTGGAAGACTCTTTAATTTACTGGGAAATGACAAGGCATCTGAGGCCAACCTGTATAAAATGTACTCCTTTGTCTCTTAGTTGCCTGCCACTGAATATCTACTCAGAGGCTGCAGATGTAGTTACCATTCATGGACCATCCCAACCCATCAGAGAGTCCTACTCAGAGTAGGGTGTGTTGATTTCTCACCTTGCTAAAAATGAAACTACAATGACTTAAAAGAGACAAAATACATCTTTCTCAAATGTTATGTTCACAAAGCAAATTCTTCCTGGAAGCAGCTGACAGGGATGGATCAAGGCTGAACTACTACTGGTAACTCCTAGAGTCCCGTGAAGGAACCAGAATTTCATTTTTCACTTAGAAAACATGGTTCTAGATCCGCTGGGTACAAAGAAAAGCTTGAAATATGAATTGTGTACCGCAGATTCCATGCCTTTAGGGAGGGAGCAGTTCCAAAGCATGTGACATATCTTGTTCTTCCGAATTTTGATGTTTACTGGCCATTCTGAGGTGGGCCAGATTAAAGTCTGAGCAGGGGTCTCATGGTAGGGCCATAGCTCTGCCTTCATTCAGCCCTGCCAACTTAATCATTTCCCAATTGTGAAAACCATGATTATAGGCTCATTTATATGCAAAAGCAAAACACATAAATGAAGTGGATTTGTGTCTGTATTTATTTTTACATGTGTATATATTTATGAATATTTTAATGTGCTCTAAATTATAGATATTTAACTTAGGTTTCAACAGTGGATGGCTCTGAATTGCATTTCAGCATTCCAGCTGCAGAAATTAAGGTTTTCAGGAACGTTTTCTGCCCATACTAATTTATTTTTAAGTCCTCAGTATTTGAGTGCATTTCAGTGATACACAAAGTTTTGCTGAGATTAAATCTATAGCACCAGAGGAGGGTTGGGTGGTGAGTTGTTAGTACTTGGCATTTTATGTAAGAGTCATAACAGAAAAAAAAAATTCCTTTCTTCTCCATTTACCACTTGATGCTTTAGAGCTGCTCAGGGAAAGACAGAAATTTGTCTTTATTACACCTCACACAGCTGTTGCACTGCTAGAGATTAACAGTTTAAATATTAATACGGCTTTGGTGCTAAAAGCATTTCTTAAGAGACACTTTGATGCAGTGAGTTTCAGCCAAATGAACAATCACAAAAATAGAGTCGAAGACCAAAATCCCTCCAGCTGATAAGAAGCCAATTTATTTATTTATTGGTGTGTGCCTACAGAACTCATTCTGTGTGATTGCACCAGTTACAGCTTTCCAGTCCAGACTCAGTAAAGAACTGCTCATGGATGTGAGAGGTCATGACCTCTGGAGTCAGACAAGTCCTCCTTTTCTCACCCCAAGCTTTCAGTGTGAATTGGACCTGCTCAGATCTTCACACCAGCTTTAGTGAAGTGAGGATAATTCTGTGCAGTTTAGGCTGCTTCTGTCAGCTGCACAGCCTCCTCAGCAGCTGTGCCCAAACTGCCCACGGAGGTTAAAGCTTTCTTACCCACTGTTACTGTTGTTTCTGAAGGTGAATATTGTGGTTGTTTCATTTAGCTCTGCCCCTGACCAGCCCCTGAATCCATCATTCCAGCAGGACCTAGGGCCAACTCACCCCAAAGGAACTCATGGCGGTGTTTCATCCCACCCAGGAGACAAAGAGGAATTTCCCTCAAACCAACTGGTCTGACAGTGGATTTCAGAGTGCCCTGAACAGAGGACACTGCTGTAACTCTAGCTGGGATCCATCCCAAGGAGCATAGATGATGGACTGACTGGGTTAACTAAGGGCTGCAGCATTATTTACACCCTGAGACAGCTGAAGCTTCTTCAGTTCTGCTTAGGAAAGGAATCATCCTGCACAGTCTGACATTCATGACTTCCAAGGGCTAGGAGGATGCTACTTCCATCAATTCACTTGCCCATCTATTTCCTGTTTACCAGGGATGACAAATGTTCAAGCCATCTAGCTAATTTATTCCCAAACGTTTAATTCTGCTCCATGTGCATCAGCATCTTTGCTGCTGAAGCCACAAGCTGTGCTCCCTCACGAGCAGGTCTGACTGACACGTGTGCCCAGAAGGATCTGCCTGAGCAGACGGAGAAATGGATTTCAGCTCTGGGCTGCACACAGTAAATCATGAGCACAGAGAGAGAAGCTCAGGGACAACAGAAACACTAAAATGTCCTTTTTCAGAACATGACTCCTTAAATTAAAAAAGACAAGAAAATATATGAAATGACAGCAAGGTCACTTTTTCCTTAATTGTTGCTCCAATTTATTCCCACACACGTGTCTCATTTATTTTCAACTGTGCTCATCTTCTATCTCTATCCTGCAGGAGATGGATACAGGACATTATCAATGGAGAAGGAAGACAAAAGATGCTCAGTTTTTATTAGCCTATGCACTTTTTTAGCTTCCTTTTATTTTTGGAATTCAGCTACAGAAATGCCTAATGTTCCTTCTCAAAACTCAACTCCTATCGCACACTGAGTGCAAACACCTCCCCATACAATGTTGCTGTATATTATGTAGACAAACTCACTAAAGTTGGGCTGCAATGGCTGTGTCCACCCCGTGGTGACAGAGCTGATTGGATGTTAAAAAGATTTGTAGTGTTTACAGAAAATCAGGGAGATCAGCATTTAGCATAACGTTATCACTCAGACATTGTTCACTTCATTCGCCTCATGAACTGAGTTTACTGCCTACAAACCTCACCTTCTGGTCTCTGTCACATGGACAATGCAGCCATTGCCCAAATTGATTGGTATTAGGCTGGGGTACTTAGGAACCATAAATACATCACCTTGACCATCCTAAAATTTTTAGGGTTAAATAATGGATTGCATGCTCTGAGGAAATCTGTAAATAAAGTAGCTTAATTCTGCTTAAGAGTTTGCATTTAACTCGGTAACTGTGTATTATTTTTTATTAAGAGCCACACTTTCAATAGAAGCTCACTCTAAAACTGAAGATTTAATGCTTACAAAAATGCAAGTTTACCTTAAGAAACTGTGCATTGCTCAGTTAATGGAGACCCAAGCCTCCCCAAACCCAGGAATAAGGCAGCCTGCATGGATATGGGCATGGAAAATTGCTCCAAATTTTATATAAGGAAAACAGAATCCACTGTTTTAGAGGGAGTATCATAAAGCTTGATGTGCCTATTTTAAAAGCATTTGGAACAGATATTCCCTCTCTCTGAGCAGACAGAAATCTTTCCTTCCAGCTTTAATGCCAACTCCAGAGGGGGGGAAAAAAAACCAGAACTTCCTGGCATTTTGGACATATGGGGCAAAGCTGGAAAAAGTCCGAGTGGGAAGAAAGCTGATAAGGGTGTGATGGGAGGGCACTGGGGCTGGAACAGCAGATCTTGGGCTGTGTTTTGATTGAATCAGGTGAGGCCACCAGGGACAAACACAGGGGTGGTTTCTGAGAGCAGAGAGCCCTGGTATATGCTCTGTGTGGAAACTGTCCCAGCTTTGCTCTTTGATCCTTCAGCTTAATTCAACCCAGGGGCAAATCAGAGCAGAACCGGGTGTGCAGAGGGGCAGGTGTGCACGTACATTTGGGGGGATGGAGGGATGGAAGGATGGAGGCAACGGGCAATTGGTGCTGCCCTTCTTCCCAGGACGAACCATCCCTGCAGTGCCTAGACGAGCTCCCATTCCTGTCACAACTTTCCAGAGCCCAGGTCTGACACTCAGAGGACTCAGAGGGCCTTTTTTCCCCCCCCTAAACTGAAGAGTTTATAGAAGCAGAGATTTCAGTTACGAGAGCTGATCTTTGGGCTGCCGGATTGCTTTGTGATGTCGCAGACTCAGAAGGTATTTACAAGGGGCTGCGCACTCCAGTCCCTCATGAAGCTGCTTGCTCTGGGGCTGCCTAGCACCCCTGTCTGTCAGTCTGTCAGCCAGGCAGCCCATCCCTCAGGCTGCCAGTCAGTCTGTCCGTCCCCCAGCATTGCCTGCTTGCCCCAGAAACGTGTCAGCGCAACTCATCCAGCAATGGCTGCAGCCCTGCCTGGCTTGTGCTACTGCCGAAGTCTGAAACGCCGAGCAAGTCTGAGCAAAGATCTGTTCAAACTTACAGATGAACCCCTAGAAAGCTGCTGCTGCTGCTAACAGCCAAATCAAACCTGCTTATGGGACAAACACTTTCTGCAGTGAGACTCTGCCAGACCCCGAGAAACCAAAGGCAGCATGAAGTGCTTCTTTCTCCTGTGCTCTGAGGATCTTGTGGCCTGCAGTGGTGGTGCCTCAGGGATTATTTTTGGCTCAGTTCTTTCACACTGATACAGAGCTATTGTCCTGTGCTGATCACGAAAGATTCTCCCATCTCCTAAGAGGAAAGCAGACGAACTGAGAGAGAAGGGGCAGTGGATGCCAATCTGAAGGTACCTCCACTGCCTTTGTCATCTACAGGACATTACCCCTCTGCTGAAGTCCTAGGTTCAAGGGTCATTGAGAAATGACCTACAAATAACAGGTAGTATAGCAACCCCTGTTTTAGTCTATATCATGAAAAATGAGAGACCAACACAAGTTCTGTCTAAATAGAAATTTCTTTTTTCTGTCCCTAAAATGAGTCTCTCAGGATTACACACAAATGCCAGAAGGCTGTTGCAAAGAAAACCAAGAAGACTGAGTTTCTTGGCCTTTTTTGCCTCATGGAGAAATTTACATTGTGTTGCAGTTCTTCAGTTTGGTACTGCTCTACTGCACAAACTGGGAACTGTGCTAAAAAGTGAAGTGGCTGTTCTAAACTAATTGAGTTTTTAGTTGTGTTTCATGTACTGTGTCCACTTAGCTCCACTATCTGTGTGCCCTTCTTTGTGCTTTGATATATGGCAATGATACAGAAATACTGCATTGTGGGAAGTGGCTCAGGGGAGGAGGATATAAATCAGATGTGCAACATATCCAGTGTGCATTCAGTGTACCTCCTGTGACCTGTCTGGAGATGATACAAATGCAATCAGTTTTTGAGACAAAGAAAGAGAAATTATCTCCAAGAGCAGGGATGGAAAAGAGCAGACCAGAGCAATTCAAAAAATAAGAAATCATTTCAAGCTACCAAAGGAAAAAAGCCCAACCAACCAAACAAAAAAGGCAAGAAAGAGCACATTCCTTCTAAAAATCTGTAAAATAAAAAAGAAGCTATGAACCTTTCCCTTGTGTTTTGACTAAAACCACAAAGAAAATTCTCTGCAGAAAACTCCAGTTTGTTTCATAGAACCTCTTGTTACATTATGTGTATAATTTATCTCAGAGCATAGTTACATAAAGCTTTAAGCCTTACTGTCATCTTCGGTTTTATGCTCACAGTGCAAGTATTTCAGACCAGTAGCAGAATGGCAGAACCCCTCATGGCAAGTCCTACCAAGCTGGCTTTGGAGGTTCCACCTTGTAATGGGTTGAACCCGCGTGATTGACAAGTTTCTGAGCCAATGGCTTTTGCGGTTTTGCATATTAAAAACCCAGGCAGGGTGGGCATTTCCTCTTTGTCTTTTGGGCCCAAGGGCCGAGGGGTGGTCGAGGGTGGGGGGCCCCGAGGCCCGGGCCCGGGCCCGGGTCTGGGCCAGGCCAGGCCCTCCTCCTCGACCCCTCAGCGCGGCCGCGCGGGGCCGGCCCTTCCCTGCCCTGCCAGGGGCGAGCTGTCCCTGCTCCGCAGGCGCCCTGTGGCCGAGGCCGCGTGGCCGAGATAAAGTCTGGGACCGCCGGGACCCGACAGGACACCTTTGCATCCAGCACAGCCCTCGCCGAGGCCGAAGAAAACACTGCACTGCAGCCAATGAAAATACCTTTTCTTTCAAGTCAGCAAGGAAAGAGGAAAAAAGTAAAGTCACATGGGACAAAGCTGAACATGGCAACTCTAAGTATGGGAAAACTGCAAAAAATTCATGGAGAATATACCTTTCTTCACTTCAACAGATTTTCAGGCAGGACTGTTGGTTTATGAAAACTCTATGGCACAACAGAAGAAACCTCTTTTCCTAAAGCATAAATAGACTTTAAAAAAGTACAACTCTGACCAAAACACCATGTTCTTGTTTTGTTTGCACTTGTGAAAGGTTTATAGTAAAGAAAAAGAACACTGGGAAAGAAAAAGTGTTTTAAAGGTTTAATTTCTTATCAATCCTTTTTTTCATTGTTAATAATAAACTTCATGTTATGTTACAACTGTTTAAGAGTGAACCTTGTTTTGCCTCAAAATTTCTTTACATTTTCCTCAATGAATCCATATTCCACTTATACACATAATTAGATTTCGTGTGTTTGGCATTTAAAGCAGCATCAAACCACGACACACCTAAAAATAAAACCTTGTTTCAGCATAGTTTTTTCCTCCAGCAAGGGATTTTAATGGCCAGACCCTCATTTGTTGTAAGCTGGACAGATCACTGACTCCATGGACATCACCACATGTCACTCTCCACTGTGCAGGGGAAAAACGTGATGCACCAGTGTAACAATTCGCACCTGAACTCTGCTGTTCTTTGGAATGGGCAGATTTTGGGGGATACAAGTCCCAGACTCTTCCCAGTACAACTGAAACAGTGGCACTGGATGAACCTTGTGGAGTTTAGGCTGTTTTGCACCAGACAACTGGATTCAGAAGGTGCAACCAGCACTAATACCACCAGCTTTGTGATAAAACTGAAACGAGGATGGACAAATGCAAAACACTGACCTGAAAGATTTCTGTCTTTCCAGGATGATACTCCATTGTTTCTTGTTCTGTTACTGGTTTTTATGCTTCCCTTTTCCAGCACATTCTGGTGTCAAGTCTTGTGCAAATGTGCCACACACAGGGGCTTTTTCCGTCACAGTAAAGAAAAAGCCACAGATTCTACGAAAGTTCCCATTGCCGTGGGTTTGAACCTGCCCAGCCCCAGCAGTGGATATGGGAATTTCTCTCTTGTGGCAGAGGCTGGCAGTGGGAGTTTCCCCTTTCTTCTCCTACCTTGGCTCATGGTGTGGCAGGTCCTGGCAGTGGCCTCCCCGTTCCCACACAGACGGGTGGGGAAGGGGTGGGTTGGGAAGGGGAGCTGAGGAATTTTGGTTTGGCACCCCTCACACAGTGAGGCAGCCAGGAGGGGAACGTGACGGGAGCCAAGCACAGTGAGAACACTGATTGCTTCTTTTGGAAAGGAGGAAACCCATGAGCCACAACCAAAGCACTGCTTTGCTCTTGGGGCAACTCATCTGTGTGCCGCCCCTGAGCCCAGTAGAACTAGGACAATATTTCACTGAACTGGGAAATGGTCTTTGGGATGCGTCTCAGAAATGAAATGCTCATTTAGATAATTTGGAAGAATACCTTGTTTTTCTTCGGTTGACTGGTCTCTGGAAAAGTTTAGGATGGCATGCACATTGTGGTAAAAGGAAAATAAAAAAGAGAACAACAAGAAATCTGAATTAATTCGACATGCTGGGAGTAGTGCTGCTGGGGGATAATAGACATTACAAATGGAAAAAGAAGGCAACACAGATAACTGTGTTTACTGCTAAAGAGATTCCTAGGACAAAAAGTGCTTGCAAACCTCAGTGCCCAGTGGCTACTGAGAAATGGGAAGGTGCTTCTGAGAAAGGAGAAAAGGAGTTGCCAAGGAATATGAGAAGGTCACAGCCTTCCTGGATAGTTTCATTTTTGTGGGTTAGATGCTGCTGGTCTAATCAGGCCATCATTCAATGGCCCTTTGGGCTGCTGCTGAAGTAACGGTTCTTCCATTCCCTGTTCCCCTAGACACCCATTCCTGCACACATATACCCCAGCAAAATCATTCATGTGCCTCTACTACTCCAAGAAACTGATTTTTTAAAAAAAGCATTCAAGTAATTGAGTTAATACTCAGCTGGATCCTGTGGTCAAACACATTGCACAGCCAGGTAGACATTGGTGCCAGACAAGAGTGGGTGAAAGAAGTGACTGGGCGCAGAGGAAGGGGTGGAGAGGAGTGGAACAGCCCCTTTCAGCAGCAGCCAGATTTATGCCAGATTAAAGTGACTGTGCAACCATGAGCTCTTTGAGTAGCCTCCTTAATTTCATTTTGGGCACGTGAAGAATCAGCTATTACTCCTACTGAGTTAAGAGCTGCACAAACAGGCTTTTATCATCCAATCGTCTCGCATTTGCTGAACTTGTGATGTTCTCTGCCAGAATTTCTGTGAGGATCTGTGGCAGTTACAGGGAAACCCACCAAGGGACAATATCATTCCAGTGTAAGAAGGCTGGTATGTGTGCAGCTACTTTAGCAGCTCTGTCTGCTGTGAAAGCAAATGAACTCAAGAGCAGACAAGAACTGATATGTGAAGTCAGAGTATAAATCTGACTGCATAAATTAAAAGGACGGGAGTGCAATGGATTTTGAATAGGTTCTTTCACATGACAGTGTTCTCCTGGAATCAGAGAGCAGACACTGCAGGAAAAAAAGCTTTACAGTGCTCTGAAATAAATATTAGTGTTTCTCTTAGCACAGAGGAGTTAAATGAAGTGGCAAATCAAAACATGCATGTGTATGCACATTAGTTACAGGTAGAAAACGGGGACTGCAGTGGAAAGGGGTTGATGTGGAATATTGTCTGATACAGAATATGGACAAAATATTGGCTGATACAGAATATGGACAAAATATTGGCTATATGTTGCAAGTTTTGTACTTTCCCTGAGGTATCTTCTCCCTGGGTTACAACTAGCAGATACAGGAAGGTCTGAGCTTCCAACTTGGAGTTTCATCTTCCCTTAGCAATTACACACAGCTATGGAGAGAGTCATGAAACTATGGGTCAGTGCTACCCTGAATCAGGTGAGAGCCTGCAGTTCAAGGCCCAAGGGAAGAATTGAGCTCTTCAGCCAATATCATTGCAGAAATCATAGAAGTAGAATAAATCAGGATATGTTGAGATCCAAGGTCTCCTACAGGGTGTCCAAGAGCAGCATAATGTTATTTTAGGTCACTGCAATAACAACACCAATTCCAGTGCTGATGATAGTAATTCCATGTCTGGTCTCCAAGTGATTTATAGCTATTTATAAGATGCCTCTTCATATACCACTATGAAAGTAACTGTTTCCCAGAGTGTTTATAGTGAACATTATTTTTTGCCATTTTCTTAAATATTTTAGTAGAATTTGTATAGTCTATCTGGAGGTGCAGTGAAATGATTTAGCTTTTCTAATAATCTGTTACAATTCCTGGGTTTAATTTTGTAGGTGTTAATTTGATATTGAACAACTGAAAACTTAGGCTTCAGTTGTCTTACATTAGTATAATTTCAGTGGTAACTTCTTGGGTTTGTTTTTTTTTAAGTTACTGATTTCAATGCATTCATGAAAATTCTGAGCTGTTTTTTTTTCAAAAATTGCATAGACCAAAACCACTGAAAAAAATAGAAAAATTTGGTTTTCTTGTTAAAACTGAATTAATGAAGCATGTTTTCACTGAAGTGGTACTTCTAATTCCCTATAAGCTCAATATTTATTTTTACACTGGAAAAAAGGACATTTCTGGTACTAATAGGGTTTGATTACAGCTGTTTTTTGCCCAAGCGATTACACGTAAAGCATTACAATGTCCTCTGGAAAGCTGTCCTCTCCCAGCTGGCCAGTTCTTCTCTTACTTGCCTGATCCAGAGCCTGCTGAGGTTGATTTCCAGTCCTTTGACTCAGACCCACTATCCATGTCTCCTGATCTTCTGCAATACTGGAAATTATTCACCCTCCAACTCTCTTATGAAATTTCAGCTGCCCTTGGCTGCTCCAACGGTTGACTTGTCAGGATGCTTATTTACCCTTCACCAAAACACCACCAGTTGTTTAAAATTGAAAACATTCCAGTGAGGAGTTTAGTGCAAAACATTCAGACATTTGTAAGTGAAAAGAATGATTGAAAAGAAAAATACAAAGCTCTGCTGCAGTTTGTGTGTCTCTGCCACCAGAAAAGGCTACAGCTCAGTCATTTCATTCAAAACAGAACATGCAGTTTTCCTAAATACCCTCCCTGTTCAGACCACCAAAGCACTTAGCATCTCTCTTTTGTGCACCAAATATTTTTATGATTTTCCACAAGAAATAGCCAGGCCAGATGCTAATAACCACTCTGAGAGGATGGGAATACATCATGCCTCCAGACACCATGAAAATAAAATAAATCACCAAAGGAACAAAATTTTAAATGGCTTGGTTTTTAAATTATGTTTTGCTATAAGGAAATGGTGAATAGAAACATGCACCAAAGTAAGGAGAAAAAAGCTATTCTTGCCTTGGAGCACTGCTATTATCAGAAAAATCATCAGTCTTTGGAAGAGCAGCCAAGAGGTTTAAGAGCACCAGCCACAGTCTTTAGAAACCCTTTCCCTTTAAAATGAGAATGTCAACATTAGGGACTGTGTCTATACCAAGAAATAACATGCACAAATTTAGCAACGAGAGCAGTTCATCACAGTGGTATCTTATCTAGGGATGAACAAGACTCCTGTTCCGTACAGTCTTTAAATCAAGACCTGGTGCATGTCTGGGTGTTGCACTGAGATGTAAAGCAGAGACAGGAGCCCCTTTTGGAAATCACTGAGCTCACAGAGCAACAGGAGTCCAGCAGGAAAAAGGCAGAGTAGTGCTGGTAGGGCAGCTGATCCTGAGCTGGACTGCTCTCTGTCCCACCAGCTATTTAAAATTACCCTGTATATCTTTACTCTTCCCTGTGTACAGTGTAGATATAACATGGTTAACTTTCTGTACAAAGTATTAAAGCTCAGATAGAATTTAAGGAGAGATCCCTGGATGATGCTCATGGCCTGCCAGACAGCCCCTCTTGAAAGTGTACGCAAATAAAATAAACCCATTTTCAGAGATAAGCCCTTTAACAGATTACTCAGGATTATGGGTAAAATATTTCTTCGTTTGGGATTGGTTGGCTCTGGCCCTCTCTGACCCCCTATTCTTGTTTGTGAGGTTCAGGCTACATGGGGAGTCACATATTGGGACCTGCGGGTTTGCAGCGCTGTCAACATTCACCCAGAAGCAGCTTAGAAACCAGTGAGCTGCACTAACACTGGTATTTGATGCTTTATTGCACTGCCACTCAAACCAGAGCGTCAATCACTGTCTGAGAAGATTTTTTTCTACCCATATTCCCATCCCACACATCAGAACAAATTCCTATATCAGTATCTGTTTCTATTATTAAACTCTGGATATTCCCCCCCAGCATTCTCAGTCTCCTAATGGTTGTCCTTGCCTCCCCTTACAGACCTGCCTGGCAAAAATTTCTGCCTCTACAATGAGGGGCTGAGTCCAAAATCGTGCCCTGCTGGCACAGCAGCCATGACTGAGTGGCAACATTTCAATCCCACTTTGTGCCTGGCCACCGGAAAGCCAGGCACACACACACACACACACACTGAAAGGCTGCCCATGCATTACCACAGTGTCTTCTATAAGAAAACATGGATTTCTGCCACCAGACAGACACAGAAACTAGTAAGCTATTCCCTGCATTCTTCTATCCCCCTGGGCACCCTGTGTAAGGGAAGCCATTGATGCTTGCCATCAGATAGACACACAGACTAGTAATAATATACCCATGATTCACTGCATTTTTATTCCTTAGGGTGCCTCTGAAGAGGGAGCTACTGATTTCTTACTTATGTTTAAATGATTTGTGAAGGGGGGGGAAAATCTATTTTATAGCTTGTGCCTTTAGCCATAGGGGAGACTGTTTTCTGTGAGTTCTAGAGGGTTTTTTTGTTTTGTTTTGGGTGGTTTTTTTTTTGTTTGTTTGTTTTGTTTGGTTTGGTTTGGGTGTTGTATTTTTTTTTGATAGATAGCCTTCCTCTAATTACTTATCTTTAGTCTGGTTGTTTTATAGGAAGCTAAAGTTTTCCCTAATCTTGTAATTTTAATCAGTTAAAAGTTATCTATTGAGTGAAACATCATACTGTCCCAGTTTCTGGATTTACTCATTTCCAGCTTGAAGAACATGACCTTTAATGCCTCAGCATTTCTAACACTGTAGCCCCTCTCTAGTACAAGCAATTATATCCCTAATGATTGTGTAAAAGGCAAAAAAAAGGTGAAGAGAAGTGGACGTGCCAAGGCGTTTTCCCAAAGTCATTCAGAAAATCAGGCAGAACCCAAAGTTCTCTGTATTTGGGGTCACTGGACACGCTGCCTCTGAGCCGCTGGCCAGCACCGAGATAGAGCAAGTCCCAGCACACGTGCATTGTCAGGGGAAGAACAGCCAGGATCTCCTTGATCTCCCAGCCCTCGGGAAGGCCACAGTGGTCCTCCTTGTTTTTTGGCATGAGTTTGGACACTGTGGAGCACAGCACAGCAACTAAAATAAAGACACAGGTCCCCACGTTCAGCCAGCAAAGGGAATCCTTATCCCCAAGACAGGCTGAAGCCATGCAATTTCCTAACGCTCTAGAAAGCAGAACATCCCCTGGAACTCCCAGGCAGGATCCTTGCCACAAGGTGTATTTTGGTGAGTGGTGTGAACACGGCTCTTCTTCACCATTTCCTTCCCCTGTTAGTCACACTTAGCCTTGCTCCACTTTCTGCCTCTGGAAGCCCAGCAGGAAGCACTGCCTCGGGTCGGGGAGAAGGCAAGCACAGCATTTTCTGCAGGCAAAGATCCACAGCTCCAAACCACCTAATAACACGTCTCAGTTCCTCCTGACTTGGAGGAGTCTGCCTTGGAGAGGCCAAGGTTTGGAAGAGAAAGCATCAGCCAGGACAAAAGTGCACTGGCAAAGCTCTGTGGAGGCACTCACGTAAATCCTGCCCACACTGCGGCTGGACCCATCCAGTGCTTTCAGGAGGACTGGGTCTGAGAATCTTTTTTTATATTTTTAAAAGCAAAGAATCAATAAAGGAATAAAAAAATTAAGTAACTCCTTGGCCTGAAGCCTGTTGGTGCTCAAGGACTTCCCCACACTGTGCTAAGTGAGAAGTTTCTCTTTTCAAGTCCAATTCACACCCAAGCTCAGCGTCAGCCACATCTGCTTTTCCAGGGATGCTCCGATGCTTATATGTGGATGGTGAGCTTCAAAAGTTGATTGGGCCAAACAAGCAGAATTTAGGGCTGAGATGGCTGGGAGATATGCTGATCCTGTGCATTTCTCAGGGAAAGGTTGCTAAGAGAGTCCTTCAGGAACCCAAGCTGGGAAATAAAGTGGTTGCTTGCAAAGCAAAGTCCTTCTGAACATCAGCAGTGTGAGGCAGCTTGCTGTCCAGCAACAAGGGCAATGTCTCCACTTGGACCTGCACATGTGGAACTCATTTTCCACTTCCTAATATCCACTGATGCCAGTGCCTCTGCAAAGGTAAAGGGCAGCCCTAAAATCAGCATCCACAGCCTAACGTGTGAGGAAGGAGCTTATGGAGACTCGAGGATTGTTCGTGCATTTTCCCCTCACCTGCACAGGCAACAAACATTCAGACTCCAGTTCTGCTAGTCTGTCTTAAATCCTCTTATTAGACTGAATTAATCCAGAGACTAACTTATAAACCTCCTGTGTTGTCCTAACGTTTTCCTGTTGTCTAGAAAGCAGGATTCTGTGTTTATTCCTCTGTCTCAGGAGGATGACTTGAATCTCTGAGTTATTTGCACACAGAAAGATTTCAGAGGTCCTGCTTTAGGACTCAGACATACAAGCAGACACAATAACTTGCCTGTTAGGTTTTTCCTGGTGAAGGTGAAGGTACAACCTTGTGGAAGAAGAAATTCACCAGATTAGATAGAAAATATCTAATATTCACCAGAAAGATTTCTTCCATAACAAAATATTGCTTGCCCTTGAGCATTACTGACAGCTGTTTTACTACCATTTAGTGGCAACAGCCTTATTTGCAGGAGGTGTAATCCATTTGTCCTTATGGAAACTGGACATTACAATAAGCAAACTTCTGAAGATGACCTGCAAATTATTAACTCAAGGTAAAGATCTAGAGGTATCCGAGAGACACAGAGACTGCCTGAAGCAGAGGTACAGAAGGAGCTGCTCTGGAAGGAGCAGCTAAACACCTCATTAATTGAGCTTCATGCCGTTCAGTCTGAGTGACTGAATATTTCCAACACAATTGAAACTGTGGTTCTCTGAATTAATGTTATTTTTAATAAAAGAAGGTGTTAAGTTGCCTTCTTTGGTGAGCAGTGAGGAATGTTTCTAACTTTCCTACCAGACATGGCTGCGTTTGGGTGATATTTGTGAGACACTTGGAGAAGAAATGTGCTATATAAAATGAAAGATTATGCCAAACCTCAGTGTTGGATTAATATGTCTGTGTGAATTTAGAGGATGAAAAGTCACCTTCCATTTGATGGCAATGTGTCAAATTCCATGTTAGTGCAAACTAATGCAGACAGTTATAAAGAAGTTATTCCAGTTGTACTGACAAAGAATCTGACCTTGGTCCACTTGATTGAAATGAAGAAAGCAAAATCCTGGTCCTGCCAGAAGTTTGTATTAAAACTGATGTCAAGATCCTGGCTTTGCTTTTTAGGCCTTTTTAAAATGTATAGTGATGATCTCTTGCTATATAAGCAGCAAATGCTATCAAAGAAGTTTCAAATCAGCAGAAAGATGCTTTATAAATTACAGAATTTTGAGAGAGTTGTTTTTCCAGAAATTTAGTGGATTTACCTGAAATTGCAGAACAAGAGTAAGTTTCTGTTCAAAACTAAGGAATTAATTTTGTGCCCTCCCAAACTCTGTATACGACTCCGATGTGGTAAATGGTACTTTGTGAAAACTCTGTCCTGGTGCATGAAATTAGGGCGCTGCAACCCCATCAAACAGCACTGACTCCTTTGACTCAAAGCACTGCAGCAGCAGCCCCAGCAATATCTCAGCCAGATCCCCACTGCTCCAGAGGACACAGCCACAGACTACAGCAAACAGATCTGCAGGACCACTTTCAAAGCGGTTTCAGTGTCTCACTGGGAGATTTTTGCTGGCTAAATTAGCAAAATTTGGAGCATACATTAGGTCTGTGACTCCAGTTAATGAGTCCTTTGTTTTATTAGCTGAATTGGTAAGGAGGGTTGTTTTCTAATACATCTTTCCCAGCAGAGTAAAATATCCAGCAGTGAAAACAGCCATAGGCAATCCATTATTTTTATATTACCCATGTAAGCTGCTCCTTACAAATAATGAACACTCATAACTAAACGCTGCTCAGAAGAATAAATGACTAACCAGATTTTATCAGTACACAAGCTAAATTCAATGATTTATGAAGAAATCTTGGTCCTGTCTAATGGAATTTTCCCAAAATAAATTCATGTAAACAACTTGCCACAAAGACGTAGTCAGTGCTGGTTGGTATGTGTAAACAGCTTTAGCAGTTGAGAATATAATCTCCTTGACTGCTGGGCAGTCTGGGGAGATTCATGCAGAGTCTCCGTTCAGAAAACCACCTTTGGCTGTGCTCCTCCTGACATCATAATGCCACTTGTTCCATTAGTTTTTAGTGGATGTTAATATCATCACAGACGGGTAAAATAATTTTGCTTTTCAAAGCCAACACGTGAATTTTTACAGTGCTCATCACTGAATGCCAGGATGAGAGTCACAGGTAGAATGAGTGGGAGGACATAAAGAGACCGAAATGAACGAAATCCAACTCCTGAATAAATGTATCACAGTGTACTCAGTTCCAGCAGTGGATTTTCCAACACCTTTTTACATGTTCCTAGAATCCATCTGAAAGTACAGTGGGGTCGTATTAACGTGCCACAGTCATTCTTAACATGTTTCCAGGGTAACTGTTATTCACATGGTCTGTAACTGCAAAATGAAGTCAAATGTCTAATAAATTATCTCTCTGATGTTAAGTCCTGTTAGGAGGTGCCACTGAGAGCAATGTGTGTAAATTGATCTGTGTGAGTGGCTCAAGCCCATTTGGGCTGGTTCCCAAACAACCTAGAGCAGAGTTCTAAAGCAAACCAAGCCCTTTTCAGTTTGCATCATTATCAGAAATATTTCCTTCTCTGCCTTAATTCATCCTCAAAAGCAACACAGCACAGTCAGCAGCAGTTCTAGGAGAAAAAGGGCAAGTGGGCAGGCTGGCTGAGTACCAAAACTGCAAAGACAGTTCATTTTTTCTATTCATAAGTACAGCATATTAACAGTTTCATGGGGATGGGAGCTAAGGACAGCATGTTCTACTGCTCAGTGGAAGAAGAAATCCTGCACTATACACACAGATTTTACAGGCACTAATAAGTACGTCTTTTAGATTTGTAGAACTTTCAAGGCTTTTCACAGTTAATATTTCTACATTAGCCAGATTTTCCAATCTCCCTGCTAGGCAGATGGAGACTGATGGTTTTTTAAAGGGACTAGTGATTTTGCATGCCTGTTCTGGGGTGCCTAACTTGAGCCAGCCCTGAGAACAGCCTGATAGTTTGAGGATTTCCAAAAATCAGTTCTTTTGAGGTGTCTCAGCCTAACACCTCATCAGTCTCCCCTCAACTTTAGTCAGTGACAAAAAACAATCCTCAAATACTCCTTGCTGCTGAAGTCCCTGCTGCAGTTGGACAGGGTGCTTTCTTACAGAGACATGAGATTTAGTTTGCAGCCAAATGTTGCTGTTTCATAGCTGGTGATTTGAGCTCAGCCTGGACCTGATTGTAGGAGTTCCTAGGACTTTTTATCATGTAGCTCTCAGTTCAGAGCAGTGTGAATGAGATCAGTATTTACTTCCACTATCTCAGACATCTGCCTGATTAGCTTTCTGTAACTTGTGAACTATTTTGGACTACACTTTCTTGACTGTCAGAACTTTTGTTTCAATTTTAGGTTAATTTGTTTAAAACAAAAGAATCGTCTTTGGCCAGCTGAATGAAAGGATATTATCCATCCAGGGCTTTTACATTAGAATGCTTTCATTTTGAAGTAAGAACAGAACAGTTTAATTCAATCACTGGCACAAAAATAATACCAGTATCAGATAATAGAGACTTCCTAGGAAAGATATACCTGATGTCAGACAGCCTCCTAAGCAGGCTGGCAGCCAGTTCTAATGGAAAAACAGTCTGTACAGAATTCCCAGCATATTATATTCCCAGGCTTTTTGGAAGCTATTCTCTGGCTAATCAAAAATCAGAAGCTATGTCTTCAGCAGATATAGAATAACATCCTTGCTGAAATACAGCAGCTGAAGGTCTGGCCCCAGCATGAGCTTAAGATGTTTAGCTACACTTGAAGCCAAATCTTTTTTTACCCACCTAGCTTTAATTAGGTGTGACAACAGTCCAAGTCAGGGTGTTCAGGGCAGCAGGAATGAAAAGAGAAATCAAACCAGAACAGAATGATGGTGATTTACAATGACTTTGCAGAAATGGATCTCTCATGAATAAGGCTAGAGGGAAGTCACATGTCTGTGCCTTTTCCACATCCATGTGCATGTATCTGCTGGCCAGCTCCCATCCTATGGCTCCCAGAACTGCTGATGGGGTGGGATCATCCAGCCCTCAGCTGCATGGCACGTGGGAAATACATGGGAGCAGTGCGGATAGGTTTAAAGCATTCCACAGAAACATGGATTAATCTACAAAAGAAGTCTACGAAGCATGAGATGTGAGTGGTATTTATGCAGCATCTGGGCTATGGAGCTAAAACTGTGATAGCTTGGCCCCCTTCTCAGAATGCTCTTTTCCTACTCTCCTCTTCATAAAACATGAGTTGAGATCACCCAGCTGGAGGCACTGAGCACTGTTCAGAACTGCTGGGAATGTGCAATAGCTGAATGTACCAATACAAGCATTTCAGGTCTCTGATGGCCTATTTGCAAAACTTAATACAATCCTGGAAGATGAAATTTATAACTAATTTAATGCATAAGATATACACAGAAATAGCACCAGTCTGTCAATTACATGGGATGCTGCTTCAACAAGTAATGGATTTTCAGTGTTGGCAGCACTTTGGTCACTGTATTCCTGCAAAGGAAAGCAGGATGTTTTCCTGCTTTTCCTTCTGCTTTCACTCACTCTGTCAATCTAGACAAATTGTTTAATCTCCTTACACCTTATTTTGGTAGTCTGTAAAGTAGCTATTCTGAAGCTTAATTACCATTCATGAGCACACAAGAACTTCAAATGAAGGGTGACGTGGAAACACAAAGTATTGTTCCCTGCTCCGCTGAAACTTTGGGCTCTTCTTTATCCATCAAGCAAGTCCAAATCTCCTTTTAAGTACTTCAACCTTACATCACTACAAGTCTCCGGAGTAATTATTTACATTGTTGTAATACAACAGATTCAGGTTGAGGTATCCGCATTTTAGAAACAAGTAAAGATTTTTGAGGATAGTTCAATCTTAGCTCAAACATACAGGGTGTTTCCTCAGCTGGTTATTCCACACACCCACCCCATTTCCCTTCCTCCCCAGATATTTGCTCTGCTCCCTTTTTCATCGAGCAGCAGATTGTTGCAGCACTTCACCTTCCTACAGTATACGTCACATAGTCTGAGTTTATACCACTTTCAAAAGATCAGTAACATTTCTCACATCTGGAAGTGGTCAGTAACAGGGATACAATTCTCAGCAAAGCTTAAACTTAAATTTTGCATAGTATTGTTTATATCAGATAGTCTAAAAGTTTGAAGTACACTTCCAATATTCATCTGTAAATTGGATTCTTGCAATCTACATTCCATGGTAGGAGAGATCTTCATGATGATTAACACCTCTCGGGGGGAAGTTGAGATTTTTGTATTTTCTACTCAACCACCATTCAGATATGCCTGGCGTTTAGGTTCCCAGCTGCCCAAGATCTTTTGACATCTCCAGGGTAAGTGTGAGTGGCACCTCCACATCTTTCACTGCAGTCAGCTTGAAAAGCGGACAGTCCTTGGCCACTGGTGTCCTTTGCCATAGTGCATTAATAACTTTCACAGTGAAACTAGTTCTCTCTAGACACAAATGCCTTTATTCTTGCTCTTTGCATCATAACTTAGCCTGCAGCTATGAGCAGACTCATGAGCAGCAATACAGAACTCTTTTTGGAGAAACCCTCCTGTGCATCCTCCCTAGCAGCCACTCCTGTCTCAGGAGCCCCACTGGCTGCTTAACAGGCTGCAGAACTCACCCTGTGGCTGTTGGTTTGGAACAAGCTGACGGCTCTGTGCAGCTCACTGCTTGGTGTGATTATGTTTGACATCTGAGGTCAACAAGATCATTGGAAATGTCCCATTGCTGATCTTCTGAGGATCTTCAGAGTTCTCTCTGACAGCTGCTAAACTGCCTGCCACAGATGCCATAACCAGACAGGAAAGAAATATCTTCCTGAAAATGTGGTCCCTGTGACTGCTACTTTGTGTAATTGCTCCTTACTCATGAACATGAAGTGCCTTTTTTGTCTAATTATTGGGATGCATGAAAAACTATCAATAGGTACAAATTTACAAACCTTGACTCTTTCTGAGCTAGTGAGATCAAAGTGCTGTGTTTTAATTGGAAATACACTAACATCACTGAAAACAGAGTAAAGGGGTCTAAAAGGGATGATTAATAGGAAATGGGATATGCAGAAAGAAGAATTTATTGCTATACCCATGCTATTGTATTAAAGAAATTTAGGTCAAATCCTAAGACACTGAAGATGCTTAAATTTCATTTCAACCCAGCTAATAGAGAAACCACCAGGGCCTCCAGAATAATGAGGTTATTTTGAAATTTTGGAAGTGTAGCAGAGAACTCATGTGGATTCCTTCCCCTTTTTATTTTCTTTTTTTTTGTTCCATCTGCCTCCAGATACTTAAGTCCTCAGAGAGTGCTTGGGTCACACTATCAAGCTTTCTCCCAGAAGTACAAGGCTTTTTGGAAATGAAAGCTGAGATTTTTATGCATCCACATGAGGCAGGACTTGGGGCTCTAAGCAATGCACCAAATATTGCCAGATTTACAATAACACCACAAGATATCCCAACACTGTATTGATTTCAGCTGAGTGATGGTGATTTACACCAGGCCAGACAGTGGTCCCTGCTTTGTCCATGAAGCTGTAAGTTTGATTCTGCTCTGCAGTTCTGTAGGCCAGATACTGCTCCCAGGTGCACTGTATAGATGTGCTCACAGATGTTGTGGCACAGTGGAATGAGACTCACATTCCTGATATCCTCAGGCCCTCACTGCCCACCTGAGCCTTGGGCATCCCACTTGTGCCAGCTCTGTGCTTCCACACATCATACCCTGTGCTCCCAGGGACAAGGCTGCAGTGTAACAGAAACACTCCAGCACCTGGGAATAGGAATCCTCCATCCCCAGCAACAGCCAGAGCTCTTGGGGATGCCACGAAGCAGCGGCCCACACAGGTGCTCCTCAGAGCGCACCCTGGCACATCTCCGCGTGTCAGAGAGGTACAAACCAGAGAATTGTCACCCACAAAGAACAAAAGCCACAGAGGCCGGGGCAGCCAGGCGGCTCCAGCTGACCACGGAGTGTCGCTGTTACCCAAACTTTGGAGCTGGTCACTCACCTTCCATCACAGCGCGGTGCGGATGAGAACACAAAAAAACTGTCTCTTTAAATCGGAAAAAAAGAAAGAAAGAAAAAAATCTGGTATAATCTCTTTCTCTCTCCTTTAAAATGCACAACTTCTTCCCTGTCCTCCCATCCTCTTTTCTCCTGGGAACTAGAATTTCTAAGCTCTGCTTGGAACCAAAGTTCAGATTTTTTGGCAGAGCAAAGGGACTCAAATGAGAGCTAAATTAAACCTTTTCAAAACCTCCCAAGCCAGCCGGGTAGCAGACAAGAGGCACATTCCAGAGCCGTGTGGGAGATCTGAGTGTGGAGGCAGACAGCAAAGGCAAAGGTGATGCTTTTGCAGGGATGCCAACCCGTCTGTGCTGGCCGCGGTGCCGCCGAACCAGGGCCAGTGCTACTGTCCCCACAGAAAGAAAAACCCCTCCCAGATATTCTCCTGGCCAGGCTAAACATTTGTTGCTAATTCCAAAGAGGACAGTCAGCAGTGGAGCACAACGCTGGGATGATGGTGTGGATTTACAGAAGTTTAGCACGGAGGAGGGTGAGTGGAGGCAGGAGTGCCTCTGGGTAAGGCTTCAGTCTGGCTTTGGGGATAAGTAGGCCACAAAGGAGAAACCCACGAGAATTATGCACCCCTAATCCTCCTTAGATTTTCTGTTCGTATCTGCTACAGAGTGAACAGAAGGCAATGGGAAGGTTTCCTGTAGACTTTATCGATAGTGACATTCACTCGCCATTTCTTCCCTTGTCCTTCTGAAGCAGCTATGAAGCACATCCAGCAGAACAAGGATGGGCAGAGGGAACTGTGTAAAATTCCCCTTCCAGCACCATGCTGACCTTCTGCTAGGAACACTTGGAAGACTTCAGTTTTGAGGAATTCTGCTTTTTGTCACAATTTCATAACAGTAGGACATTTCTTTGGAAAAACTAGAAAGTAGTGATTTTTCTAAGCTTTAAACCAAGATTTTCCCCAAGATAAGGGAAACGAACTTATTGAAACCATTTTTTACCCCCATAATTTTGTATAAACTATTTCATTTATGTTTTTTTGAGCATCAAAATGGAAACATTTAATTCAAGAAAGATCTGGTTTCATTGTGCATGGGCCACAGACACATAACATGAAGTACATCTGGGTGTACCAAAGGAGCTGGTCTTAAGTTTCCATTTTCTAGGTGTTTTCCTATGAACACTGAGGGAGAATCACCATTACTGGTCCCTAAAACAGGCCAGACAAGCATTTGATTAGAAGGGATTTAGGTGGAGTTCATTTTCTTTAGAGGAGGCAGAGGGACTGAACCAGACTCTTTAGGTCTATGATTCTATGGCAACGCCACAATGTCTGCAAAACTGTATGGTTTGTTCCCAGAACCATAAATCTAGCCTGGCATCACTGGAAACTCAGCGTTGGAAAGTTCAGTTTGATTTCAGATTTATTGCAGTAATCAAAACTGAACAAAATCAGCCCAGGACAAAGCCTCCTACCTGAACCTATGACTTGTGGAATGAAAGTTGCTTGAATTTTCTGGTACTCACAAATTCCTACTGGATCAGAAATGTCACAATCATTTTATGTCTTGTCTTTCAGTAGAATTGCAGCCAGAGTGGCTGCCCCAGAAAAACAAAATAAACCCCTGTGTCTCAGTCGGTTGGTGGCTGATGAAGGCATAGTGGACTATACTAATTTAAAAAAAATTATATAATGTCCTCATGCAAATGAAAAAACTGCAATGTCAGGCTGTGACTGAGACATCCCCTCTATCTCCATTAATTCCTACCCTATGGTTCAGTGTTTTCCTGGATGGTCCCTACCAAAGTGAGGAAGGGGAAAACCAGATGGAACTTAATGACTGACCCTCAGTCCTATGGAACTGTTGTCTATCGTTTGTACCTGACATTCTGCTGAAGCAGGGACTTGAATGAATAAAAATGGATTTACTTATTTTACCCAAATTCACTGATCTATCTGCAACTGACATCATAATCAAGTCCACCAACCATCACTGAAATTTTTACTGTTGGGGCACACAAACACTAAAAAGACACTGGATCCCCAGTCAGTAGGTCCCAACAAATGAGCACCAGTCCTGGCTAGTCAAAACTGACATATCACTGTTTTGTCATAAGGCCACCTAAATTTTCAAATTACATTTTAAAATCTAGATGTTTGAATTTTACTGCACTTAGAACAGACGATTGAACCATTTGCTGTAAAATATATCCAAAGAATTTATACTTTTCACTGAAAAACTACTGGCCAACCTCTTAGCAATATAAGAATCTAATTATATACTTTTAAAGTGACATTTAGAGGCCTCAGTACTTTTCATATTTGATCTCAGATCTTAGAACTGGCATCTGTTTCTCCTTTTAGTTAAGAAAGACTATTTACATATTCTTAGGAGTATATCTCCAATTAAATCTTTTTCAGAACTGCACTCTCCACATTTCATATTAGGTTTCTTGGCAGGCAACTATCTTTTTCTTTAAGACATTTATTTATTCAGTTGGATAGTTTTTTTCATCCTTTGCCTGGGCACTGGAGTCTTCAGCTTCACCATCCTATAATTAGAAAAATGACTCTACTTAGAAGTTTTACAGCTCTGCTCCAAAACATCGTCTTCCCTGTCCATTTATTTATCCACCTTTTTACTGATGTGGCTTCATCTAGTAACTGCTTTTCTCCTGCAATCTGCAGCAGAGTAAATTTAAGCAGGCATTTAGAAACTTGTTATCAAAGACCAACATCCAAACCAAGAAATCAGCTCTTTGAATGATAACAAAATACCTCTACATTCACTGAGAAGAGGTGGATGGGGAAGACAAGAGAAACACAGGGAAAATACAGACTCTGATGTATTTTATAAACAATTCCTTCTGTCCCAAGTGTAAAAATTGTTCCTATCCCAAACCATAGGTAGAAGTTCCTACTGCCTAGTTTCCCTAATCGGTCTACATACATTTGCTATTTAGTTTTCAGGCAATGAATTTGTCTGCCCAGAAGTCTCAGCACAGACTAAATAACCAGAAATCAGCTCCCCAGCATTTCAACCCTGCTCCCAGGGCAGAGGAGCAGAGTCATGTCCTTGCCTTCTCCGGGTATCTGATAATGGATGTCTTTTGCAATGTGCCTGGAAAGTCACCAAATCTGGGCTCCTTTGGACTGGGGTGGGAAGCAGATTCCAGAATATTTCCAGTGCCTCATAAAAGATACCCTGTCAGCACCCTCTGAGTCATGGAGCAGGGCGGGTCCTCCCCCCAGCACTGCTGTGACACCAGCAGGGCTCACTGGACACATCCTTAGTGGCACCACTGTGAATCTCATTGACCTCCCGGTTATTCTTCTGCTCCCCGCTGGAATTCAGTTTACCAGAAATAGATACTCAGGATTTAGTATCCAAATACAAGAATAGTAAATAGAAGGCGCTTTGGCCTGTTAGATCTAAATGGTGTTTCCTTACTTGTTACAGTAAAAGATTAAATCTAAGCCTAGTATGAGTAAACCTTAACTGGTATCTAGCCCTGTTTTCTAAGGAACACAAAAGTGATATCATCTGCACTTTCTGATAGAGAAATAGGTGGGCCGCAACATTCTTCAGAAGCATTTTGTGAGCCCAGGTGCACATCCTACATAGCTGTACCCCCACTGGGGCCACCAGAGTTGCAGAGAAACCTCTCCAAGGCTGCACCAGGGGCACAGGAGTCAGTTGTGTCACCTGTTCCTGGTATTCAGCTCAAAGCTTGAACATCTCATCTGCATTTTACTCAGCTTTTGCTCTGTATTGTTCTCTTTAGGAACCTCTCTCTGCTCAGAGTACAGTAAAACCATTTTAGTCCTAAGTTAGACAAGGTGGCTACTTCCAGCCACTCCCCAACTCCCTCTCCATGCAAGCAAGGCAATCTTTGGGGTGATCCAGGACAAGCCAGACCAAAAAAATCGACTTAAGCAATACATTTTTCTGTAAAAATCAGATGAAGGCCTTATAAACAAAATATTAATTTGCTCGGGTTTGTAATTTGTTTTAAATAATCTGTGATCCATGTAAAGGACTTGGAAACTCTTGTGTGATAAAGCCTATCGATGGGCTGCCTAGAAGCAGGAGGCCTGGAAACTGAGAACTATGAGCCACCAGTGCTGTAACTCCTCTTCCTTCCACCAGTCTCAGTCCAGAACAACTCCACAGCCTTCAGGGCAATTTCTTCTGCATGAAGAGCCAGATGAGACTCCGGTCTCCAGCATAAGATGGAAAGATGGAGGCAGTAATTCCATCCGGGGGATGGGGTGTGGTTTGCAGACATCAGTAAGCCACAGCACATCCCCTCTTGTGGTTCCTGATGTCATTGGAATGACTCAATAGAATTACAGCCTTATGTTGAGCTGGGTGTATATTATTCTACCAAAATTAAAGCTTTTGAAATAGGAGCTTATTGTTTTTAATAACTTCAGTTATATAATTCCTTTCTCATGTTAGTGCTTCAATAAACATTTCTTACGTTAAATTTTACTCCAGATCCATCCTTGCCAGTTTTAGGCTCAGAAGTGATATACTGGAATAATCCTCTTCATTTTAAGTCCCACAGACACTGTGCTGTTCACATGATGTCATTCTGTGTATATTCCTTCATTTACTACTGGTGAGTCATTATTATCGTAGCTAATAGAAAGAGGATTATCTCTTTATTAAATCAAAGGCATAGCATTTGTTGGTTGTGCTTTGCCTCCTTGATTTTTAACCCTTTAAATTACATGTGTCAGGACTTTTCAGCACTGGCTGTTGTTGGTGAGAGGCACAGAGCTTCTACTAGAAAGTCCCCACAAAGTGCTCAGGGAAATTAGAACTGTTATTTCCTCACCAGAGATCATACAAGAAGACCATGATGGATCAAGTCAGAGCCAAAGCAGTGTAAGAATCTTGAGAATCTGGATACTGGCTTCTCACTTGTTTTTAATTAATAAATTAAAATGTCACCATTTTTAATTCATAAAAGAAAGTTGATCTCTTCCCTGTAGGAAACAGGGCTACCTTCCTGGGAAGATGAAGAAATGTGACTCTATAGTTTAGAAAGGCAAATATTTATCATAATATTTTCTGAGGAACTGCTCTCATGCAATACAAGTTTTTCCAGAGGCTGCAGAGCTATGAAGAATGAAAAGATCAGCTAGAGAAATTAATGTCTGCATTTACTACATGAACTATTCAGAAACCAGCATTTCTTCTAATAGGAAATTTCAGCATTTAGAATTTGTTTTAATTCTCAGTGGAAATTTCAGTTTTCCCCCACAACACAACATTTCTAAGATTTTCCAAGTTTCAGAATTAGCTAAAGCTTTTTATCACAATCATGTAGAAACAATGAAATCTACTAATGCAACTTTATGGTATTAAATACCTATATTTGTAACCATACTATAAAAATTAAAATCTAGATATCAGTTAAAATTATGGAGTCAAACCAAAATAGCTCAGCTTCATAAGGTTCCTCTCAAAAAAACAAAGATGTTTCTTTTTAACTTTCCCATGGAAAATTTTTCCAAAATTGATGCCTGTCCTGGAGAAACATTTCAATTTTAGCAAAACTGAATTTATCAACAGAAAGCTTCTCTGTCAAAAGGAATTTCAAAGAACTCTATTTAATATAAACAGTGATCATTGTTTGATAGAAACAAAAGGTGCTCATTTGAATTATGGCGAGAAGAATGATTCCAGGAACAGCTCCTAGACCTGTAATATCTCTTTGTAGCAAAGTCTCCACAAGGGGCTGGTAAGAAAGGCATTAAAGAGCCTGGTATCAATCCTGGCTTTCTCGGCTCTAAAGCAGAAGCTGCCAAGCCAACCACCACCTCAGAGGAAAGAGCAGCTGCAGGTAGAGTGTACAAGACTGAACAAAATCTTCCTGGCACGGTTCCTCCTCTTATCTCCCCTGTCACCCATTATCAGAGAGCAGATTATAGTAAAGAACACAAGGCTGAAACACAATTATCCATGGACATGTTGGAGGACTCACAAATCTGCTAATGTTACTAACAAGCCAAGTCCCGCACTGCAGAACACATCAGCACTCCAGAGGAAGGCTTAACTGTTAATGAAACCTAAATCTCAGCGCCAGAGATAAATTTCAAGCTTCTTGTGGCTTAACCCTGGAAGCCAATACATCACAGAAACTTTTAAGAATTATCTAAAGAACAAGCAGTGTTGGTAAGTCACCGTAATTAAATCTTAGCTGATTTCACATCTGAGGGCTCAAAGCAGCAAGACATTGTCATTGAAATTACATCTTATGTTTTTGTTGCTGCTTGTCACAATCCACCATTAAAATACTGCAACAATGGGATCAGGACTAGGGTATCAATGTCTTTAACAAGAAGGAATATGCTTCTGGATTCACAATCCTAACAGAGTAACCAGGGTTAATCTGGTGCTGAGAAAGTCAACAGCTTTACAAACATGGGTCCTTCATACAGCACCACTTATGTAACCAGAAGCATTGAAATCCATTGCAAAGTTATGCTATTATAGTATTCTTTACTGTTAATGACACTATTTGGAAAGAGATGCTTATCTTGGATTAAGAATGCCCTTTTCCTTCAAGTAAGTATGTTCCATTTTCAGAGGAGCATAAGCTAAATGGGGAAAGAGTGGGGGAAATAAGGCATTCTTATTCCAAAATATTTATCCAGGCATAGATCTGAAATGGGATAACTACAGTGGTACAGACAAGCTTTAAGACAAGCACAGACAAGATTTATGAAATACCTTGGGCACAGGCCACAAAATACCTTGAGGATTAGGGTCCAGACCTTGAACTTGACTCAATATTCTTGAAAAGGACAATTTGGCATCCTCATTGTAGCAGCTACTGAAGAAGTATATTAGAGACAATGCAGCCAACAACAAAATCTCTGTCCTTCAGCACTCCAGATGTACAACAGGGATACTCAGTGGGGATAATACACATTGTACATCTCACCACATGTTATAAAAGCTTTTTGTCAATAGTTTCTATTTAGGCTGGAAATATATAAAGATTAATAAGAAACTCTGTGTATTACAGAACCACTTACACAGAGAACTTGACAGAAGTATGACACTAGATTAAAGATGCTTTGTTTTCATTGACAAATCAACTGCACTGCACTGAAAGAACATCACACAATCATCGCACTTGTGTTTACCAATCATGAGGAGCTATTTTCCCCAATCTCCTTCATTTATATATAAATGTAAAGATTTGTATGGATGACTATGAAATGTACTACTTAAACACAAGCTTCCAATGACCCAATCTGCTCCCCACTAGAGGGGAGAGAAGAGCAGTTGCTTTGGCTAAATGCATGAAACATAACAAAATCAAAACCACGGTCAGGAGAGTAACATACAATTCTAAATGGAACTTGAAAACTTGAGAAGTCATTTAAGGGAACCACATTAAATGCTAAATGTTTAATGGGACCCATGTGTCTCAGGCAGAGAAAGAGAGTGAGAGAAATGTAACAGAGGAAATCAAGGAGACAATATGTCTGTGCGACTTGTTCTAATTAGGGGCACAGTGCTGGTGAGGATCATTCATTATAATTTAGTTAAATCTTCAGCATGGCAAAAGCACCTCTGTAGAGTGGTATAAAACCAAAGACCCCCAGTCATAAAGCGAGTTAAGGCCCATAGAAGAGAGGTTAATTTCAGTCATTTGTGACTGCTAAAGGCAGTACATCCCAGGAATACCAGCACTTCTTTCCTGCCGCAGCACTGTGCTCCAGCTCACAGATGTCTGTAAATTTGGCATGTGGGGGGTGGTACTGGGGAGGGCAGTGGCGCGTTGTCTCCAACTTGTCTGTCGCTGAACTGAGTGGATCTGTTTCTTTTAGCAGGGGTGGGAAAGGAGTTCAAAGAAAGAATCAAAACAATCCATCCATCCAAGCTTTGGAATATCTGAACTGAGCCCAAATATCACCAAGCACTTCCCAATCTCTGCTTTGAAACAGGAGAATGGACAATGATTTGCAGCAGTTTGGGATGATTTACACACAGACAGCATGTGTAACACTGCAGTGTTATTTTAAAACTTACAAAGCATCACAAGAGTGAGTGGGGGTCAGGTTCAGGTTTGTGACACCAGCTTGGCTTGTTGCACACCAGAGCTGCAGAACCAGCTTCAGCTGTGCTTCCCCACGGCAAATCAGGGGCACAGGGGACCTAATTCACATTGCATTTGCTATTGTGTATTTTAGGAGTAATTCTATTTAAATGTGGGTCAGATTCTTAGCTGGTGTAAAGCATCTGAGCTGCCTGCATTCCAATGCAGATAAACTAATTCACACCAGCTGAAGGCTGGGCCAGTGGAATTACATTGCTGTAAATCCAGCGCCAGATCAGAACGGTGTTAACCTGTGTTAGCACTGGTGGAACTGAGAACAGAATTTACCCACAGCATTTTGACACCATTCCAAATATTCGTAAAACCCATAATAATTTTAAGTGTAAATGTGCCAAATTCACCCTGGTGTCATTCAGAGTCCAAAAAAACTACACCCTAGGGATAAATTTGGCTCTGCATATTTAATCTGAGTACACAGCATCTTCCCAGCAAGGAAAGCAAATGAGCAATAAACATAAGTCTGCTGTTAAATGTTGTCTCCTTGCTCCTCAGCTTCCTAGTACATTTTGTTTTTGGAGCTTATTTAAACGAGCAGTTTATGGTTTGATCAAGCCCTAAACAGGAAACCTAAAGGTTTGTAAAACACTGAGTGTTCTAATTACAACTGACCTAAAAAAAAAACCTGCATCGTGGCAATCTTCATTTCTATTATACCTGCTGTTCCTGTGATGAGAATGTTTTCTAGTGGTTAACAGACATCAGGGAGTCGGGATTCTTGAGGTCTAACTCTCAGCTTTGCCACGGACTTGTTGTGTGGGCTTGGGGGAATTATTTAAGTTCTCTGTGCTTAAGTTCACTTATATGGTGTGGGACAATTAATGATCACCAAAGGGCTCTGGGTTCCTCAGATGGAAACAGAAGGGGTAGTGTTCAAAAGTATGACAGGAATGCCCTCCCCTTTTCTGTGTGATATTACAGTAACACACTAATCAAATTGCACCATAAAATAGCCATAATAAACATTACAGTACCATAAAAATAACAATACTAGTACTAAGACATAAAGATAACAATGCAGAGTTACTTATAAAGCTGCCCATTACCACGTTGCCAGGCACCTCATACACAAATCAGAGTGCATCTCCAACCCAAATTGCTTTGGATACGAGTGGAAGTCCACTGAATTCCACAGAGACCATGCCCAGACCATGCCAATCAATGTGGCACTGCTCAAATTACAGGGAATTTTAGCACAGTTTTCACCAGAAAAAGTCCTGAGCACTTACACAATTTCTTTTTAGACCTTAGCAATAATAAATTATGATAAAGCATGCAGGGGGGAAAAAAAAGGGAAATTGAAAGCCTAGATGAATTGCCTTTTCCTTACTCCAAAGCTTGAACCTCCAGAAAACTTCTGAAGTAACATTTTGGGGCAGTGCTCCTTGTTGCCCTCTCCCTCAAATACACTGAATCATTTTCCTTCCATTTGAGCTGGCGTGAGATGGCAAGACTCATTTTATGAGGGATTGAAGAAATCATATGTCAAAGAATGGGAACAATCCAGGTTGCCAATTCCCAGTTTAGGAATTTTTCCCAGTTCCTCCCAAAATGGAGGTTTCCAGCTCAAGCTGGCAGCACCTGCGCAGGACAAGGAGCACAGGACAAGGTCACCGTGCCAGAGGGGGAACTGGGTGCACAGTAATAGGACTGAAGAGCCTGGCCTCACGTTGCATCTGCCAGTGACTTAATACAGGCTCTTGGACAAGGCACAGCACAGGCTATTTTAAACCAGCTCTGTCTGTGTGCCTTTCAAAGAGGGATTATGAGGACTAATGTTCGTGGAGGACTTCAGTGATGGACACGAGTACATGATGCGTGACTTTCTGCTAACAGCCACCAGCTCACCACTTCACACTGCTGTGACTCCAGGTGCCTGGGTCTTCTCAGTTTCAGGCCGAAACCCTATGTTTCTTGGCTGATGATGTTAATTTTTAACTATTAATGAAAAAAATGACATGGGCTTTTCCAGGAATTGTTACATAATGTATAGGATACATATTACACTGCCCACATATCACTAAAGTGGATGGTTAAATACCAGCCTCAGATTCATCTACGGGTGTATCTAGACCAAGATGTTCACCTGCTGTCTGAGTTGCAAAATAGAAAAATTCAAACTGGAAATTACTGAATTTGAACTGACTTGATAATATAAGTGATTTCAGTTCAATAAAATCTCACAAACCTCTCACATGAGCAGCAAAGTAGGTGGCACCAACATGAACTGTGATTCAAAACATCATAAGCACCAGGGACTCAGAGGAATCAATTTATGTGGCTACTCCTTAACAGAGTAGAGTAAAAACTGACTTACTAGAAGCTTCTTTTTCCAAATGAAAGGAATATGCATTAAAAAAGTTTTAAAGTTGGTTCACTTGGTAGCAGATCACTGTTTCAAGAAGTGAGTTTAATTTTTAGGTTTCCTATCAGGCTACTACATAAGTAGCTTCTCTCTGTATGTCTCCAAATCTCCTACTGATCAAGATTTAATTCTGAGCAATCAAACTGCCTATGTTTCAGAGAGAGGAGGAAAAGAACAAGATTAGCATTAGCTGATCACTCTTTCTATCTCCCCACTATGAAGAAAAAAGAATCTGCAGTAAGAGTCAGATGAATACTTGCCCAGCTTCCATGTGGGCTGGCGGCTCCACAAGGAATATGGGGCTGTGACCTCACCAGCCACTGCCTTTGTCCTGCCTGAGCAAGGTGAGCAGGGCAGGCCCCAGGCAGCACCAGCTTCAGCCAACCGTCCACATCAGGGAAGACCCCGGTGATAAGGCTGATTTGAGAAGTCACATCAAGATCAGCTCTGGTGACAGTAACCAGGGTCAGGAGCTGTCTTGTCCATGGCAATAAGTCCAAGAACAAGCAGAGAAAACAGTCTGCTAGGCCACAGTGTGGGAGCCACGGCCAAAGAGAGCCACAATGGCGCTCCAAAGAAGCACTGCAACAGCCTTGACCACCTGAGAGCAAAGAGCCCAGAGCTGAGCTTAAATAGAGCTTCTGGACCCATGGGTCGAGTATGGGGAGGCCACAGGTGAGGGGCAGTTAAGGCCATTAATGCCCACAGGGCCCTAAAACAAGGAACATCTGTTATTTTCTTGATGGAGGAGAAACAGAAATTAGAGATCAAAGAAAAACAAGATTAGATGTTTTGTGTTGGGGAAAAAATGTATGGGTTTTTTTCCCCCCTAAAATTTAGAATATTCAGTGATACTTATCAACTCCACAAGTGGCTAAGGAACAGCAAAAAAATATCTCAAGCTGCTCATAAAAAACTCCTGGTACTAAAGTTGTAAGGACTCCTTAACCTTTAACTATTCTGAATTAAAAATAAATTGCTAACATCCCTGGAATGGTATTTTTAAAACAATATCTGTTTGAAGTGGGAAAGGAGAAGAATTGTACTGGCTCCTGTGATAAAAGGCATGCTTTGGTCAGTGGCCTCTGAACTGGGCGTGGGGCTTCTTGTGTAGCTCCTGCAAGATTGTGAATTGTCCTGAACTTACAGTTCAGTTCCTCAACCTGGTTCATCAAGTAACTAGTTCAGAATAAGAGAAGAACATCAAGGGAAAGAGTAACAAGTCCTAAAAGAGAGAAATTGTGAATGAAGACATTAAAGCTTCAATGTAAAAACATCAATACACACAGAGTAGCCTGAATGAGAAGATCTGAACCACCCCGCAACAAATGTTGTGTTTTCCAGTGTGCAAAAGAATCCAAGTAACATTTTCCATCTTGGCTGCTCTCAGTGAGATACTCAGTCAATATACAAAGTTTATTGTATAGTTTCAGTTTCTCAAACATCTGAGAAGAAACACGTTAGTGGAAATCACTATAAACAGGTCACTCCAGACTCTGATGCCTGATCGCAATGGGAACCTCACTTTAGGTATGGCCTCACCACAGTGGGAACCTCACTTTAGGCGTGGCCCCTGGAGTTACATGTCCACACTCAGAGCACAGGTGGGAGGTCATCTCGCCTCTTGCAACTACGGAGAACACACAAATTCCCCAGCACGGCTGACCTAAGCTTCTGCCCAGCTAAATACCATTTCTTTTAGTAAGACCTTGCTCCTCACAAAGCTTGGAAACACTTTATAAGCATATATGAAAACTGAGACAGAAGGAAAACATAAAATTGTAGAATGGCTTAAGTTGCAATGTTATGATTTAACCATTTTTAGACATTATGAAAGTACTCAAACTGGAAATACAGCTTAGGCACTTTCAGCTCATGGGCTCTAACCAAAGAACAACTGAGATGACCCCCTCAGTCCCCTTGTCTTTTCTTTCTGACCATCACCTTTTGGGGCTGATGGCATAATGCTGTGCTATCACCACTCAGGAAGATTCGACAATTCCAGTTTTCAATTTTGGGTCTCAACTAGATTTCAAACCCAGGACAAACATCACTGTCCATGGAACAGCCACCACTGTTCCATCTTAAGACACAAGATTTGCCTGGACAGGCCAGAAGAAAATGCCAGTTCTCTGTCTGATAATCCACGGTGTGTGGAGTCACCATCCCTGGATGTGTTTAAAAAAAGACTCGATGTGGCAGTCAGTGCCATGGTTTGGTTGAGGTGGTGTTAGGGCATGGGTTGGACTTGGTGATCTTGAAGGTCTCTTCCAATGTGATTCTGTGATTCTGTGCGTCGTGCAAAGGACTGAGAGTCCACAGGACTCACTTCAGCCCTGTGGAGGACACATTGTGTAAATCGAGGCTGCACCATTCCTCCTTTTGTTCTCTGTGGACTGGCTTATCCTCCTGCTGAAATCCAAGGGAGTCTGAAAGCATTTAACTGCCTCACAAAGATATGTCATGCGATCTAACATTCTGAGCACAGAACTGGGAGCCAGGAGCTTTTAATGGTGCCTGTAGGAACTGGAGCCAAATCACTTAACCTCTTTGCTTCTTGGCTTCTCATCCATAAAAAGAAAACTATGCTTGTGCTGCTGGCTGAGGTTTTATGAGAGTTAATTCAAAGACCTGTATGGAAAATGACTCCTCCTCTGCTGGAGAAATTCAAACTTTGTATTAAAAAAAAAATTAAATATGAGTAATTTCAACAGAAACTAAGAGCAAACAGAAGCTTAAAATTTTGGCTGAATTGTTCTCGAGGGAAACACATTTCTTCTGCAAAAGCAGATCTCATAGTGAAAAAGATGGTTTGGGTGGTTTTTTTGGTTGTTTTTTTTGGGGTGTGTGTGTGTGTTTTGTTTGTTTATTTGTTTATTTGTTTGTTGTTTGGGTTTTGTTTGTTTGTTTGTTTGTTTGTTTTTTAAATTCAATTTCCCNTTTGTTTGTTTGTTTGTTTTTTAAATTCAATTTCCCATTGAAAAACAGTTTGGGCAAAATATTGGTGGCCAGCTCTGCCAATACTGGGACATTGCCTTTCCAATGTGCTACGCTCGCACATGCCCAGCGACGCCCACGGACAGCCCTCGAGAGAAACCCCCGAACACTCCGGGCCGGTGCCTCGGGGCCGCTGTGCCGACACCGGGGACCCTGGGCCGGGGGGAGCGGGCGGCCGCTAGAGGGCAGCGGCGGAGCGGCCACGGCCGCGGGGCAGCGCCGAGCGGGGCCCGCGGCTCGGCACCGCTCGGCTCGGCTGGGACCGCGTTGGCCCGGCTCGGGTTGGCCCGTGTCGGCTCGGTTAGGCTCGGCACGGCAGGGGATGGCACAGCCCGGCTCGGCGGAGTCCCGGGCAGCTCCACCGCCTTGGCGCTGTCAGAGGGTTCTGCTGCCGCGGGGACAACGCGCGTTCTTCGCGCGCCCCGCGCCGGGGATGCGGTTGGGAGCGAGTCCCGACCGCTCCCGGCTCCGCTCCCTCT
>VYZQ01055669.1:0-30415 GCA_013400655.1 Mystacornis crossleyi
CAGTGCCAGGTTACACATGGCAGGTTTGCAGCTGTGGGATGCCAGCCTGGCCATCAGCCCAGGGCTCAGCACAGCTCTATCTCTGGGCTTGCCTCTTTCCTCAGGAAACGCCAGCTTTCTCTGACTCCTTGAAGGAAACTTTCAAGTTGCTTGAAGGAAACTTTCAAGCAACTGCTCAAGTTTTGTTATTGGCACCACTGGGCTCCTTCCCAGAGATCCATGACATACCCCAGAAAAATCTTTTGCAGTGTGTTACACACAGAAAAAGTCACTTCTTCCTCCCATGAGCTGATGGTCAGTGGAGCATCTCCAGAGAGACCTCCTTGTGCTCCTGAACTGCCTCCTGCCTCACCTCAGAAGAGGAGGAAGAGGGTGGACTGGAAAGCCCCACATGGGTTTGAAACCAGCACAGGCTGCCTTCCCTGATACATTAATGAACCTCTCTAATGAGGATTCCCAGTTATCCAAAGAACCCCACCCTGCATCCACCTTTCCTTCTGACACGTACATGAAATACACAGCCACTGGTGGCCGGAGACAAAGCCCTTCTAAAAGGAGCATTTATGACCTGACAGTTGGCACCAGCTGCACATCAAAAGGAAGTTTAGACTTACTCAAGGATTATGATGCCATCAGAGGAAAAAGGCTTTGTTGTTTTGGAGTCTTAACCTTATCTCAAGCCAAAATTAACACCCCCCCACTCCCCCCCCCCCCCCAAAAAAAACCCACAAAAAGCCCCAACAAAACAAACCACAAACAAACAAACAAAAAACAAAAAAAGGAGAAGAGACAATCAAGAAAATCAATACATCTAAAACTGTATTCAGCTGGGACAGATGGCAATGATATTAAATATTTTGGCTTTTAGCCAAGTGCACTTTTAATGCAAAAATTGATGTCAGTGAAATAACCTTTTCTCCTTTTAAAAGCCCTCTCCAAGTTGATTATCCACTAAAAAAAGAGAAAGAAATAAAAGAAAAAAGAAAAGGGAGAAAGGAAATAAAGGATATCTAGCTCAGAGATGCATTAACAGATCACTCTGAGTAACAACCCAGCAGAGTTTATGGCACAAAACATGAACCTTCTTTAGAAAGTATTTGGTTGGGGTTGATAATGCATAGCATCACCAGAGAAGTTGCACTGCCTGTGCCTGAGCTGTCTCCCATCTCCTAATTTAGTGTACAATTAAGACAACGTCTGTGAGATCTAAAGCAAGTACCTACTTCCAGGGTGCTACTCCTAGATCTAATTATTGTCATGCCATCAATGATATCTGTAGTGGTTTGATTCGCATTTTCCCCTTTCTGTGAGATAACAGGGAAGAATACAAAGCAGGCACCAAATTTTAAAGAGTATAATGAAGTTTATTACTACAACTAAAAGTGAAATGGAATAAAAAGGAATTAAAGCAAATTACCCCCCTTTTTCTCCAGCACATCTTCCATCCACCTGTAATATAAAGACACAAATTTAAAATCAATTCAGCCAGTTTGCCCCTCTATAACAATCTAGTGTCAGTCCATTGAGTGAGAGAAGTCTCTTTTGCTCAGCTATGGAACTTTTCCACAAGAACAATCTTCTCATGGCATCCACGTCACAGCACAACCACCGTCTGGGGTGGTTTTCTCTTGACATGTGAGAGTCCCCCCTTCCTCGATCACAGCTTTGTCCACAACTGTGTTCAAGGATTCACCTTTAGCTGCAGGGGGTAGAATTTTAAGGACAAGCACTTCCAGAAAAACAAAAGTTCTCTTCATCTATCTCCAGGATAAACCCCCCTCACTATAGAGAGAAAACCTGTGAAAAAANGAGGCCCAGGCCCGCACGGGGTCGGGGGCTGTAGGTTCCGACCCCCACCCCTGGGGCCAAAGGGAGGAAGGTGAAGGCCATGGCCCCGCGGTGGAGCTGGATCATGGCCCGGCCTGGCCTCCCACCAGGCCTGCACCTGGGTTCGCGTTGGCAGGGCCCAGCCGGGCCCCGCCAGGCCGGCCTAGGCCCCGCCTCGGGGGCTGAGCCGGGCCCTCTGTTACCTCTGTCTTCACCAGAAGAGCAAGAGAGAGATTCCCTCCTACTTCCCTTTTTAAATCTCAATTCACGGAGGCGTACCCCTTCTCTAAGTGGCTCACTAGAGCTGTCAATATTCAAATTAGTTAATTGATTGGTTCTGTCCAGTTCTGGAGGAAATTACAGCACCTGTTGCTGCAAACCACTTCCTCCAGGAAACAGAGCCAAAAGGAAGAAAAACCTGAAGAGCAGGGAGGCATGTCAATCCACGACATATCTCTTCCCAAATAAGCACCCCGGCCCTGCTGAGACTCTCCTGATAAAAGGCACAATCCTGCCAAGTGCTGAGGACCTCCAGTCCCCATAATTTGCTGGAGGATGAAGGTGCTTCTTGCACTGGGGAGGTGTCCAGAATTAACAGCAAGTGAATTTATTTTTTTCTTTTTTATTACAAGTGAATCAAATAAATGGACTGAGAGTTAGTTCTCCCCTGAATATTTCTTGTTCTTTAGAAGGATTCCCATGGTGGACTGATTGCTCTGGAATATTTATTTAATTTCCTTATTTTTTAAATTTATGCTGCACGTTCCTTCTCTATTCTCTAGGTACACAGACAAGAAAAATAAATACATATGTTTTTTGAAATATACCATGCCACAGATGTAGCCAAAAAAGAATGATGTGAAGGTGGAGAGGATGCTGAAAGGAAAGGCTGAGGTAGAAACCCAGCAATGCTGGGATCTTTGCATTGCTTGGAAAATGGGTTCAGTATACACGACCTTCCATTACCTATGGAGAAATGAGGCACAGAGCAAGGCTACAACCTTCCCAACATCTCTGGGCATTTGGAGCAGCCTTAAGAGTACAGTCGGTCTCTACTCCAGAGTGATGTCCTAATTCCTAAACCTTGTTTTTCCCACCCACTAGAAGCTGTGATCAGAGCCTCTGAAAATTCCCTGTGGCCAGCCTAGGAATTATCAGCCTTTTTGAGAGCTCTATTGCCAAATTGCTTTAAAAATTGAGATATCTTTTAATTTAGCACTTGCTATAAAAGGTATAAATCATACAGTTGCAAAATTTTTGGCTTTGTAGCATAATTAAGTCCATAGATGTTTAAAATCCAGGCTTGTGCCAATCATTGATTGTCAAAAAAGAAGGAAAAGGATGCTAGTTTGGATATGCAATCCCTCAAACAACAACAACAACAACAACAACAACAACAACAAAAGAGAGAATGCTTAAAAATAGCCTTGAAGACCTGCTCAATTTAATTCTCTAGTAAATTTTCGTTTTTTTCCAGATAAAATTAGCAATGCGCCTATCAATTTTTTTGTAGCTGGAAATGAATAGGTAGAGCTAAAAGAAGGGTAAATAAAACATGATGGACTCTCAGAGTTAGAGAAAGAAAGTGCTTATAAATGCAGAAGTCCACGAGCAGAACAGAACCTGTGCAGGTCTCAGGCAGGAGGCCAAGGAGGCAACTGCACACTGTTGAGCTGTTATTTGTGTGGAAAATCTCCAGGAACTGACTGAGTCTGAGCTTTCTTAAGCAAGACCTTCTGCCAGGATCTATACAGTTATGGTCATCCCACATCATTTATATCACAGGACTTTCCCTAAATAACATCCTGATCCTGACTTTGCAAACAGAGGGACCAGGTGCACATGGGCAATTTAAGCAAAGTGGGTGACACAGTGTAATGCTGTTGGTTTAAGTGATCTTTGATCAATGGTATTCATGGGAACAGCTGAGTTTTTTTGTCCTTAATGCCAGGAGGCATTTTACCACTCCAGTAGTTTTAAAATCAAGGGACCGAGTCCAAGAAAATCAATATGAAAAGGAATCTCTTCCAAGTTCATCATGCAATTTGCAAAACACGGAAGGCAAAACAGTCTAAATCTCAGCAAGAGCTGAGACTTCTTGGATCCACTGCACGATCACCTGTTCCTTCCTTATGTGAAAGGGGACAGGTCACCTTTCTTTCCCCTTATCCTCAGTTATCCCACTTCCAAGGCTGATTGAAGAAATGAGATGACCTGCACCAGTGTGCTTGCATCAGGCTGATAATAAATAGGGTGACATTCAATATCTGAAGTGGTTAGTCCCAAACATGAAGGGTGTTAAAGATCTGAATCACCAACATACACCAAAAGCAACAGCTACACTGTGTAACAAATCAAGCCTTAAAATTGTATTGATATTTAAATATGCATGTGTATGTATATAAAAAATGTAAGCTTCATCCAAGCTGACAAGAGGAGAGAGCTGACTGTAGCAGAGAGCTCTCATGGATCAATGTTACCTTGACCTTCATGTGTCATGTTTTTGATGCTGATATATTTTTTGCAGAATCAGAAAAGCCCCCGCTCCTGCAGAGGAATTTCCTGTATGTCAGTGATGCAGCCTGCATGGTATTCAACCTTCAGCTCCAATTTAAATGGGGTGTGCACGCCTGCTCCTGGGCTGCTGGGCCAGGGATAATTTCCACCTCTCCAAAGAGTCTCTGAAGGACAGGGCAGATCTTACATGGAAAGAACTGCAGAGTTAGTGCACAAAGAACAGCACAAGCTGTAACGCAGAGACATTTGGTAAATGAGCAGTTGAAAATGTGATGTTAGAGTCACAATGAAAGAAATCCCCTCTTCTTACATTAAACAAGAATGCCAGGAGCTGGAATTACATGGCTTAGTTGGTGTTGCAGGATATGAGAGCACAGGACTACATACTTACAAGCTTTCAACACTGAGTGCATCACTTACCTGCTTCGCCTTTGTCCACTTTTCGTGGACCATAAGAAGCCTCTTGGGACACAGACTGTGCCCAGACAAGACCACATGAAGGACGCCTTGAGGTGGGTCAATTTTTGGGCCTAGTGGTCATTGCCATGCAAATAATGGTTGAGACTATGAATAAAGGTGAACTCAAGCAGAAAGCTGAAGTGGGAAAGGGTTTGATCCTGCATTTTTGCTCTTAGTGTGCTGCAGACTCACGGAGTGATGCTGTACGTGCTTGTCCAGATTCCTCAGCTGTCACAAGGAGATAACCACACCAACCAGCGTGCCCTAAATACTTTGAGATGTAAGTGTTAGGGATGTTAAGGTGTAAAATTTGTACAGTAGACTGCAGTATTATTCAGCACCTAGACATAATCAGCAAGAAGGATGACTCAGATATAACTCTTACTGCTCCAGAGCAATAAAAAATATCTTCCACCATAAATTTTAAAAATTAGTTTGTGTCTCTTCTGAGTTACTGGAAAAGTAAATTTGCTTGCTTTGTTTTTGTAAATAAAATGTCATTGTATTATCAAAACCAGCATGAAACATGATGTTCAGCTGCAATCCATAGCAAGGGGTCGTTTTGTCTACAGATTTGACTGTGGTACCACAACTCACCTGTGAATTGAACCACCTGCAATTAATTTCATCCTACTATAACCAACTGCTATTAAATTCACCCATCAAAAGCATTTCCTTATGCAGAGCATCAAGTGTTTAATCTCAGACTAGAACAACAGCACCAGGTTTTATTTAACAAATCAAGTCACAGTGTGTAAGTGTCAAAAGAAAGAGTAAAAATAAGGTTTTAAGACTATCAGGAGAAATGGGAGCGTTCCAGATACAAATAGAGAAACACAGGCTGTCTGTCACATGGCTAGCAGCAGAGAGAAATGCAGTCTACAGGAACAGCACTGCTTTCTCTTTATTTTCGCTTTGCTTAAAGGGCACTTTTCATCTGCAGTTCCCAGCATGGCGGGTGGCAGCTGGGACATGAGTTCAGAAGTCACACCCAAAACTTATCTGTCACGTCCCAGTTTCAGCCCACAGGACCCAGGCTCAGTTAGGAGCTGGCATCTGGCCACCTGGCCTGAAGCAATTTACCTCTATTTCAGAAATAAAAATAATAGAAAAATGCAGGATCCCTGCAGGGAAATCTGCATGAGCCAAGGCTGGGGTACCTGGACAGCAACCTGGGCTGTCCCACATGAGACCCTGGGCATTTTGTGGTTACACAGGAGGGACTGGCCCCTGAGTCCAGTGGCCTGAGGTATTGTCCCAAAGGCAGATTAGTTGTGGTCCTGGGCACTTAAATATGTTCATTTATTCCCTCTGTTTTATTTATTCATTCTTGCCACAAGAGGGAAGACAGAGTTATGTCCACGAATGTTCACCCTTGGGTGCTGGGACTGATTTTCCTACCAGGTCCCAGCACCCAAGGATGAACATTCGTGGACATAACTCATAGCACCCAATGGAATAAACCATTCCCCACCATGCTGTTCTTCCCTGCCAATATTTAATTAAAAAAAATTATGTGGGGGGAACTGGCTGCCTTGCAGTCTTGGTGCTTGCCCCAGCTCTACCCGTTGCTCCACCGTGAAAGCTACAGCAGGTTTAGCTCACTCCAAAGGCCAGAATGGAACATTTTGTTTTCAAAGTTGTGTGTGACTTTCAAGCTGCAGCTACTGTTTGGTTTGTAAGGACAGAAATAGGACTGTGGATATTAACTGCTAACAAATAATTGTCTGATACAATAAAGCAGATCATCACCTCTTCCCTCTGCAAACTTTTCTTTTTCCGCGGTGCCACTGAAAGTAGGCTTCCCCTGCTATTTCTCACAATGCAGAAGAGAAGACTAAAGATTTCCTTTCCTAGGGTAGATACCAGAATCCATTTACACCTGTGGGGAGTGGGGTGCTGGATGCTGCTGATCAGTTTGAATTAGCGGGTACTTTAATTCTGAATTTGCAATTTATTTGCTGTGCACTCAGGGCAAGAACATAAGTGGACTGAAATAAAAATTGAAGTCTCAACTCAAGAGTATTTGGTAGTAGATTACCTCTGGTAATGTGCATAATTTTCAATTCCTTATCTGTCTTCCCCAGACAGGTGACCCAGAGTTATTAGCACTGTTTATATCATTAAGTACTGGGCTGGGATTATGGTCCAAGTGACTGCACAGCACTGGATGTGAAATTCAGATCTCCTGAGCTCTGGCTAATCATGTTCATTTGGGCTAATCTTCCATCTCCAGTCCTGGCTAATCTAGGATTTGATAAAAAAAAGCAGGAAGACTTCTCCAACTCCTTCACGGTTTAATCTGTGTGTGCAAAGATCATCCAAAGTGATCTGATACTGTGAGGGAAGGGGAAACCTCTCTGAGACACCTAGAGCCAGGGCAGGCAGTGGGACAGCACAGACCCATCTCACCACCACTGTGGAGAATATTTTCAGTGGCATGGAACTCAACCAGGGCCAGAAAAACTTGCAAACACACCGGCATGCAGGGAAAATGCTCTCTCCAAGCAAAGCAGAGCAGCAAGACATGTCAGCATGTGCCATTTTGCATGTCTGGTTTATCAGTTTGAGGTCAGGCTAAACAGGTAAATAGAGCTTATCAGCAGAGGTTCATTAATTCATTAATTAGTTCAGAAGGTTCCCTTCTGCCACGGAAGCTCCCAGTGCTCACATGAATTGTCCCCACGTCACACAGGAGGCAAATATTTGCAGTGTGGGATGAGACGAGAGTAGTTTGCTGTCAGCAGGGTGTGCTGTGGCAGTGCTGCTGCTCTCAGATGTGTCCCTGGCTCCCTGTCTGCTTCGGCCCATCCCTGGGGGCAGGGGAAAGGGACGAGCCTTTCTGTCACTGAGGGACCTGTCTATGTACCTGCACAGGGTATAAGCTCAAGAGAGTGAGGAACAGAACAAGAGACTCTTGGTTCCTGCTTTAGACAGGTAAATGCGGTTCTTCTGCTTTTACAACAAAGGACATCAACTTTGGACAATAAACACCCTGAATTGCTCACAGACCCTTGCAGCTATGGTGTGGCACAAGGATAATTCTGGTTTAGTGACCACAAAAAGCACTTTGGACTGCTACAGGCCCTTGATCATTCACTGCTAGACCAGGGCAGTCAGCACCACCCAGCCTGTCTTATGGATGACACCACTGCTTTCCTTGTAAAGGATAACCAGTTCTCTTTTTGTTGAGAATAAATCCCCCAAATAGCAGCTATTTTCCTTTATTTTGTGCAGAGACTAATTTAAAATGGAATAAACAAAATACTACTGTTACTATAGTAATATACCAACATGAGGCAAAAAAAAAAAATCTGTATTTACCAACTGGGAAATACATTTAGTATTATAGTTATGAAATGTCAACTAACATATTTTTACAGTGAGTCTGGGATATTCCAGTTCAACCTACTGCTGACGGCTGAACTCTGGTATCTGTCAGCCACGTTAGGAGTTCTCTCACTCTTCAAGGAAAACTAACTCTCAGTCTCCTCCCTGCTCTGAGCGCTCACCTCCATGCACAAGGACAAGGAAACAAGGAGGAGTTTGCCTGTGCCTCTGCCCAGCACAGACATGGGTTGTGACTGCATCCACTCTCTAGCTCAGTTGTCCAACAGCAGTTTGTAAAAAAAGAAAAAAACTTTAGGACCCCCAGATTTCAAGTATTTTGGAAGCACTGTCCTGGGCTTCCTCCATTCCCCTGCATGACTGCCCCCTCCAACACAAGCAGGAGTGCCAGATCTGTCTGGAAATCAACCTCCTCCGCCTGAGATAGAAAGGGATGCCTGGCCATGGAGAAGGGCTTCCCAAGGCAGTGATTCCTTGGAAAGTGAGGGGTCAAGGATGGGGGCTGCCAACATCCTTGGTAGCAGAGCCAAGGGGCTGGGGACAAGTGCCAGGGGTGCTCCCTCCAGCCTGAGCTGCTCCTCTCCCTGCCTGGGGCACAACTGGGCTGTGCTGCTCCCCCAGCAGCACCTCGGGCATTTCAGGAGAGGTTCCTCACCCTCAGGTGCACGAGGCAAGAGGGGTTTGAGGGGCAGGTGAGCCAGGCACAGAGACAGAGGGGATGGATGTTGGCCAAATAAAGAGATGTGCAAGGCTCAGCTAAAGATGGAAATATATGGGAGAAATTCCCTCCTCCCTTCCTTGTTTCTGAAGTTAAATAAATAAACCCTTGTTCTTGCCTGAGGCAGGTTTCTGCTGGATGTGCAGCCAAAACCTTCCCAGTGATTCACTTAACAGTTGTGCGTATGATAATAGCAATAACAAAACCACCCAAACAACATACCAGAAAACTACAAGGTTTTGCAAGACCTCAGAGCTGAGTGCTCCAAATAGGTGACATGCCATTGCATTTTCTTTCTTGGTTTTTAGGGAAAGGTGAGATGGGAAGAAGTGGCTTATTTCATTCCTATTCTCTTACTTATTTGACATTGTTTTGTTTAGAAAAATGAAGCTATTGGCACCAGGTTTTATACCTCTCCTCAATGTCAATATTTTCAAGGCAGAATTCTCTTACCTACCAGCACAAAGTGCTGTAACTCACTGAAAGAAAAAATAACCTAGCCATTTTGGTAGAAATATTGCTCACTTGGAAGCTTTTTTTTTATGGATATTGAAAAAGTCTTCATCTATGCAGCAAACTCCAAATATACAAAGACTCCCAGCTTGAAGCATTAGAAAGCAGCCAGTCTACAGTCAGCGTGGTGTGTCTAGTTTCCTTCTGAAGAATCCAGATATTCATATTTGTTAAAAGGGGAGTTAAAACTGTAAGCATAATCATTCCAAAAGAGGTCACCAAAATGTGAGAAAGGAGTCTGCAGAGAGCCTTGGCAGGGTGGCTAGAGGGCGTGAGACCTCTTGTATTTATTTCGGGGATGATGGTGAATGCCAAGCTCCCTACTCTCTGTCCCCTCTCCAGTCCCACAGGGGAGTGCTCCGACAGTTCATGCTTGCTGAGCCAGCCATGTGCGTACCAGGGACTGGTGGGGGACTGGAAGGATGAGGGGCAGTTGTTGTATAGACTTGGCCGTTAGAGAGTGAGGAACCGCACTGCATCACAGGGCACCTACTGAGAAAGTCCAAGATGTTTACCTGGATGCTACTCTTCCCATTCCCACTAAGTAGGAGATGGCGTCATTATGAACTCTGGCTAAATAATCTGCAATTTGGACCTCTGATCCCTGCTTTGAGTAGAAGCAAATTTGATACCACAGCGGACAGTTTTAGGGTTTGTGGTGCCGTGGTTGCTGCCAACACCACGTCTGTGGCACAAAAAGCCCAGGACAACTCACATAGCAGATCTGGTCTGTTTCAGCCTTGTCCTGAGACACATATCCTCACACACCCACAGCACACCCGTGGTTTTTATCAGATGACTCCAGCACCACGCCTTGCCCCACACTCGCTGATGCCAATGGCCTGCTTTCCACCTACTCAGGTGAAACTCATTTTGAGCTTGCCACGGCTGACATTTTAATAGCTGCATTAGAAACACCAGTTCTGGCAGGATTTGTTTCATTCTTCGTGACGTGTATATGCTGACACCTCCGCAGTGTGCTTTTTGAGTGAGGCAGATGTATGAATCCTGCATCTCCACCACGGCGAGCACTCATCCCCCATCACGGGCCCTCTCCCTGGGTGTCACTCTGAACACAGTGAGCATCACTGCCTCTTTTGGGCTGTCACTTTAAAATCTCACTCAGGTAGGTGCTCAAACACAGGTGACAAAAGGGAGCCCCTTTGTGAGCTTCGAGTGCAGATCAGAGGCAATCAAAGCCCCACGGCACTTCAAAGCACGGAGATTTACCAGCGATGGCAATGGGAAAGAGTCCTAAAAAGAATGGTGTCGAAAGGGCCACATTACCTTGTTATACTTGTGCTGGGAACAGACTAGTTTTAAAAGCAGTTTGCATAATATATATTCTCCACTCTTGGAATAGCGAATTAACAGTTCATTTTACGACTCTACCAATCAACACCTATAGCCCATTAAATTTAACAACAAACTTGCCTTATGAAGGAGGTTGCAGCTGAGTCTTTCAACAAGCACTCCCGAGCACTTATTCTTCGCCCTGAATTGTATATTTCTTTGGTTTATAAACTAGCATTTCTATTTTCTCATTAGCAAGTGGCATGCTAAATTAATTCCAGGTGTTAATTTACACACTGGGTGCTGAATTCAAAAGTCAGCTCTTCTGGTGTCAGTGAGGACTAACCTTGCTGTGTCTTTTGTTCTCCAGAACAAATCCAGAGCAGCCCAGCACTGCTCACAGGTTCTGCAGGTCTCAGGTAAACCTACCTTGCACTCTGCTGTTGCAGAAAAACAGAGTAGATGCACTAACCCCATTCTGTCCACAGTTAGTGGAGTGTAATTTGAGAGCAACTCCACAGAATAGAAAAAAAAAAAATCCTCAGTGTGAACACTGAATATAACTGGAGGAAAAAATTGGCACAAGAACTGAAAACAGGAAAAAGCTTTTTTAAAAGGTTCAGTTCAGAACCAGCTCAGAGCATGGGATCACTTCAGTAAACAATGAATCTGCTGCTAATTGAGGGGAACCCCATGCCACGTGGCTTCATTTGCAAAGCTATTTAGAAGGAACGATCAATATTTTATAAATACGTTAAGGTGGTAATAAAAGAGGCATGATGTTGTGTGTAGGTAGGAGCCCTTCCGGAAGGAAATGAAAGAATTATAGATGACCTTGACATGTCGAAATTATGCAGCTGGAATGGTTAAAGGGAAGGGCTTTTAAGATGCTTTAAGTTAGGAAAGTGATAGGAATTCTTTAAAGGAAAAATGTCACTTTCTTTATATTTGAAATCTACTTTGCCAGTAGGGTAATGTTTGTATCAGCTCTTAGACAGACACATTTCACCCCTGAACTTTTGATAGGGGTGTTTCCACTGCATTCCACATTCACTCTCACATAACTAAATCTGTGCTTCTTGCAAAACCTGTCCAAAAGTATTCAATGTTCTGCTTAGGCCAAAGACTGGATAGAGTGAGAATAAAAACACAGCAGCAGTTGCACTTACAGGCAGTGAAAATGCCCATTTCCAATGTTCTTTTCTCAAGAAAATGGGAAAGAGTATAATTTCTGTGTTGCAGGACAAACCTACCAGTGAGCCCTTTTGAACTACAAGGAAATTGGAGCAGTTTAGGCTCTGTGGATTTGACGCCTAAATCCTTGCCCCAATCTACTTCTGCTGCAGTGAGCAATGTGGTTACAGAGACCATGCAAAGCTGTATTTGCTATGAAGCCCTTTGCAGTCACCACCTCCACTCTTCACCTCCAGAACTGGGAAGAAAGAGATGGGATCTCTTCAAAAAATTACAGGTCAAAAGGTCAGACTGGAACTTACCTAAGAAGAGTTGCAAGAATAAAGGTTGTGACTGCCCAGCCACCCCTGTGGGAAGGAAGAAGGAAGGCCAGCTGGATTTTGGGAGGCATCAGAAGTCTGGCTTCAGCTGGGAGCTGGCAAACCTCTCCAGGTTCTTGTGGGAAGTCTCTTGCAGCCATGTATAGATCTGCATGTCCATAGGGAGATGCAAAGGAATGTTTTCACTGTGCCATGACTGTGTTTGCTGGGACAACACACCAGGAGAAAAGCAGGAAGCTGAGATCCCAAGACAGGCCTGATAAAGGAGAAAGCAAATTTGGAGAGTACTAAACACAGAGATGCTTTAATGGAGTTTCTCGCAGGTGAGAGGCTGCAGGAGGCAGGTGCCCTGCCTGGCCCTTGTGTCTGTGCCTGGGCTGACCATTCAGCCATGGGGCTGCTTTGTCCCAGTGTCACCTTTGGAATTTGTGTCTTGCACTGCATTTTTCCGGAGAAAGAAGCCCAGTCAATAAATGTGTCCCATGAAACACACATCACAGTGTGCTTCACCTGGATGTTTTTAGAAGAGGGGGTTTGCCTGCTGAGAGCCTTTACTGGTGCAGGGTCTGCAGCCAAATCTGAGCCAAACCACTCTGAATTTTATGGCTTGAATAGCAGAACCACTGAATTAGTTGAATTTCCTATATATGTGTAAGTATATCATGCAAAGCCCAAAGATGTGCTTCCTCCTTGGTCTAATTAGTGATAGATCCTGGCCCAGAGAAACACTGTAAGCTGCTATCCCTGTCACTTGGCCAGGCTTATTTCAGGGTAAATCACGGATCCCTCTTCATTTAGTGAGAAGAGAAATCCTGAAGTGTAGCTCCTGCTCTCTCCGCCTTGAGCAAATTATCCTTAAAGGGGATGAAATCTGGTGGAGTATCATTTACAGCCACCAAAAACACCATGAGGAGGAAGGACCCCAGATTAGAACAGCTACTAAATGTCAGAACCACAGTGGGGAAAAATGGATGAAAAGTGATGCTTTTTTTTCTTTGTGATAAGAACTGACAATTCTCCATTTGGCTTCAGGGAAAATAAAAATCCTTACCAAAACATTTTCAGTATTAATTTATAAAAAAAGCTGAATAAATATTTCCTTTGACAAAAATGGGGAAAAAAATCTAACCCAGCTTTTTAAACCCACTACAGCACAGACAGAAAAATAATCTCCTCCTTATGCCACACCATAGGCTCCTACTCCATGGATAAAATGCTGTGAGCATTTGGAAGAAATGATGCAAACAAGCACAATTAAGTGATTCTGTATCACACAGCAGGGGGCCCTGGTAAATACACACCAGACAATTTGTAACCATGCTAATGTTTAAATATTTTACAGGTCTCAGAGACCCCAGTTTTAATTTAAACAAACACACACTTCAGTGTATGGAGATAAATAAAAACAGAATGATAGCTCTCAGTCTGACAGGGCCCAAATGTGAGACAGGCTCTGCACTATATGAAAGAATTAATTATGTAGGTACAAAAATACAGTTCATGTCCTTCTCTGTGTGCAGGCAACTCTTTCCATCACTTCGTTTTTTTATGATTTTTTTTCTAAATTCTGAGGTAGACAATCCAGAAGGAAAAATAAGAGGAAGGACATATATTGTACATTTTAAATTTGGGACTAAAATGATTGACAACTCTAAAAATGAGGGATGTGTCCCAAGTGTTTCTCATAATAATTTTTCAGCATCCTTGAGGCAGATACTTCTTTTCCTAAGCACAGGGAGGAAAGACCAAACCCCTGTTCCACTCTGCAAAAGAGTGACTTTTAAAATGATTTTGCTGTGTTAGGCACCCTTCCAACAAGGTGGTAGGGATCATACCTTTTCCTCTTATGGATTTTTTTTTGAGTCTCTAAACATTGCTGGATGATTTCCCTGTGCACAATTAACTAATCTGGATCTGCTCTGCAAGAATGAAATTGCAAAGAGACTCCTCCAGGACATGGGATAATGCTGACCAGGTATTAAATTCATGCAAAACACACACCGACCTAGAGATTAGAAACTGAGGCGCTGAACCAGGAAAAGTGCTGAGGAGCAAAACCAGCACATCAAAGCCAAAATCAAAACAAAACCAACAACAAAGAGTACTATACTAAAAAAAACCCCAACAAATTAAAAAAAAAAAACCCAGAGAGAAATAAAACCCCCAAACAAAATCCTCTAAAATTGTGTAAAACAGCTTTGGACTGTTTCAGCATTTGCCTGACTATATATAATAAATCCATAATGAGAACACTCACATGCCTACAATACGAAATCATTCCCTTCCCATCACACAAGGTTCCTTCCATGCTGAATGTGGCACATTTTACAGGATCTTCAGCCTCCAAAGCTTATTGAATTCCAGGGCCAAGTTCTCCCTTTTTGCAATGCTTCAAGCAAAGGGTTGAGTTTGCGTTGCATGGATCGACTACAGTTTTCCATGACCTGCCACAATCCCTCCTTTCCCACAGGTCTGGTGCAACAGGAGTCACCCAGAGCAGGGTGGCTGGGGCAGAGAACTTCCCTCCAAGCTCATTTTACACTGGGAATTTCAGAGTTTTTGGGAGTATCCAAACAGTGATAAAGTAGGTGAGAGACTCTTGGGCCTGTAGAACTTCTCTTTTTGAAGAAGGATCTTTGGCAACTTCTTATTTGTCTCTTTTCATGAGTCCCTACAGTGAGGACTGAATGCATTTGGGGGTACACTGGAACACCTTGGTGGGGGGAGAGGTAGGAGTCAAAGAAAAAACTGTATTCTTTGGGCTTTACTCCATCCTTATCAAAAGCAAGAACAAAAAAGTGATTGTATTTCTAATTACAGCATTGTAAAACTGTGTATTTCAGGAAAAAAAAAGTATATTTAGGACAGCATTCAGCCCTTTTTTTTGACATACTACTTCTACAAAGGACTTTTCCTGGAGTCCAAATTCTGCTGCAGCTAAAATCCCCAATTACAGTATGAGGTGCTTGCAATACAGGTTATTTTGATGGACATAATACCCAAAACTAAGCTTTCTACCATCTGTTTGTCCCTAAAATTTGAAAGCAAAGAGAACATATTTCACCACTGCGTCAGTGAAAAGTAAGATAAATGCTATTTAAATGCATGTGCAGCATATGTTCTTTCTTCTATGACACGTTCATCTGTAATGTTTTACTCATTTCTCTGGAGACGCATATCAGCAGAAACAAGAAAAAAGCCACCAACCTTCCACCCCAACCAATACCTCCACAAATCTAAGCTTTCTGAACACAGGTAGGTTTGTGGGACATGAGAGTACTGTTCAAACTGCAAGTGACACTGGACTTTACACATGATTTTATTTATTTATTCCCTTTTCCAATTCCCTCCCCTAGTAGCCTCAATGACACGAGATGGAGGATCTGGGGGGCTCGGGAATCACAAGAAGGTAAAGCTGTGGTGGGGTGGGAGGGTTTGTGTTGTATATTTGAGTAGAAAGCTGGAAATTTGTTTTCCCAGCTGCTCCTTTGACATGTCCAGCAGCTGTTAGACACAAAGCAGAAGGGAAATAACCACCACAATTGTCACTGCAGATTTCACAGATGTCCCACAGCGCTGCCAGTGCTTTGCAAGTGCTACCTGGTGACTGGGACACAAGACTGCCTTTTCCCCAGGGAAAACAGTCAGAGTTAAATACCCAAAAACGATTTGGAGACATCAGTTTGGAGACATCTACCTGGTGCATCTTCACTTCTCTTTGCAGTGGCTGCATGTAAGCCTTAATGGAAGCTGCCCCACAGGACAGGAGGAACTCAGAGACACTTGTTCCTCCCTGATTCCAAGGCTTTGCAGATCTCTTTGCAGACAGGACCCTGTGACTGGCTGTGTGAGAACTTGGCGGGTACCTGGCACAGGTGGTAGGCAGGCACTTGTATAGCAAATCTTGCTACAGCAGAGTGACCATAGTACAAAGACAGCGCCAGGACATGACCCTGGAGTGATGGTTGGTTGATTATTCATCATCCTTTTCCCTGTTCTATCCTCTCTTCCCCACGGAGCACTATAGTGCAAATATAGTGAACTATATTCCCCACGGAGCACTATAGTGCAAATAGTGAACTATTGTGGGGAATATATTCCCCACAATAGTTCAGCAGGTGGGCCTGGTGTCACGTCCACAAGGAGCCCTGGAGGACGCACAAGTCTTATTTGCAGGGAGCATGAGCTGCTTTGCAATTGTGCTTAGCAGGTTTGTCTTTGAGACACTCCTCTTTCAGGCTATCGAGCTGTGGGTTTGTTGAAGCATTAGCAGCCCAAAGCAATTGTCAGTTGTTGATAAGGTGCCAAAATGTAGGTTGATAAGACGAAGGAATTTGGTTATTGCCTCTGTTGGGAAGCAGGAATCTCTGTGTTCTGCCTGTTTTTCCCTAAAATCTGCAGACTCATCATCCACATGCAATGGCTTTGCCATCAGCTTTGAAGCAGCCACCTCCTGGCTACACACACAAATGCATTGCATAGAGAAATTTCTGCACAGTATTTGGAGGTACTACAGCAAGTCTTCCTTGGTTCCTGGAGGAATGCTCTGCTTTCAGTTCCTGGTGCTTTCTCACTCCCCAGGATGCTGATCCAGTCGGACACAAAGCCTGGGTACTCCTGGGTCAGCCTCAAAGACTGCACTCAGGAGAAGACTTGGAGCTCCAGCTGCCTGAGCCTGGTGAAACATTCCTGGTATCCCAGGGAAATGCCCAGCACTCACAGAGTTGGGTCTCTCTTTCAGCTACTGGCTCCAATTGACAAAAATCTGCCTACATGCACCAGATCAGGACTCCACTGGTTTGAAAGGAATGGAAAGCAGAGAATGCAAGGCTGATAAGGCCTTGCAAGGAAGAACTTTTTTTTCCCCCAAAACGGGAATTTTTCATAGACAAAATCTAACATGATTATATATTTCTAGCTCCACTTCCCATCTGTTCACCTTCCAAAGTGACATTTAAGGAGATGAGTTTGCGATGCTGGAGGCCTCAACAGCACTGGATTGAGCAGATCAGATCCAGGCTGACTCTGAAGCTACTCAAACCTAGCCTAAAACTCAGCTCTTATTTGTTTTCCTACAACAGAAGTACCCTTGATCTCTGGAAACACTGGCATCTGCCCTTTTCTTCTTTGCATCCCTTTCTGCTTGAGAGCATTGTCTGCCTTTTTCCAGCACATGACTTGGCAGAACTGTTCCAACCCCCGACATACCTGAAAGCACTTGGGGTGAGGAGAAAGGGAACTCTGACACAGTGTCTGGAGTTTAGAAGCCACAGTTGAACACAGCGAATGAGTTCACAGTGAATGAGCTGCTCTCCTCTCTGTCACACAGAGAGGTGCGGTCCAGCACCATACTGAGAGTCAATGACCAGAAAAAGGCTTATTTTGTGAGGAGCCTTCGCTCCTTCATCCTCCGAAGCGTTGGTTTCTGATGCAAAATGGGAAACATTCCCCTGCTCTGTGGTGTAAGCAGGAATAGATGAGCTGCAGCTGATATGACCAAGGTAGAGCTTCCTCAAAGACTAAAACCAGCTGCGGGCGTGGATGTTAACTGTCCATGCAGCACAAAGAGCCACCGCAGATTTAAACTAAGGACTGAGAAGGAATGGATATCAGAGGAAGTCAGAAAGATCACAGGCAGTGCAAAATGTGGCAACAGGAAATACATCTGGATAAACTGGTGCTCAGCACAGGAGGAGAGGGAGAAACAGCCATGTGAAGCCACGGACAGGAAGAGGAAGAACATCTTTACATGTAGCAAATACAACGGCTGAGGAGCAGAAAGTTCTCCTTCCTAAGGCAATCACACAGCCTGACACCACAGGAGAGGATTTAGCCAGTTTTCCATTGGGAAACTGCTGATTCCACTTTTGCCACCTCTCTTTCCTCTCTAGTAAAACAGGAGGCTTGTCCTGCACAGTCTTTGGAAAGCTGGAGGCTGCAGGCACTGAGCTCTCCACGGGAACTCTCAGCTTCTCTGGGTATGTATCCTAATCCTACAATTACCTCTACAAAGGTTTGGGTTTATTGACTAATGGCACAATTAGGGGAAAAAAGGAAGCAGCCACCCACACTGCTGCTGTGTCTCAGTTCTTCTGTCTCCCACAGAGGAAGGGCTCTGGCAATATTTATAGGTCTGTAATTTCCTGGAAGTTTATATAGCATGAAAGTAGAAGAAGTGATAATATATGCAGTTTAATTGCAAAAAACCCATGCACTAATCTCACTAATGTGCTAGATTAAAACTGTAAATGTGTGAGGCTTCAAGATGATTACACATATTTAAAACAAATCTTCCTTTTAAGGGTCTCTAACCAAACTCATATTTTATGGTATCCTGGACCTTACAATTGACTTTTTTTTGTTTGATTTTTATGAATGATATTCAAAGTATAACACTGTCACAAGGGATTCTCTTCCTCTGTGGATTGTTTCGTGATTCAAAATTTCTTTTAACTTCCCTCAGAATTTTTTGTCACACTAGGCTGCTTTAGTGGCTGCAAGCTCTATTGTGTCACACTGGGTCATGTAAATCACCCAAGCTGGAGTTTATGATTTGTGTGGAGGGAGAGGGCAAGGACTGGATATGCTGAAAATCTACTAAAATTCTGTTTGGAGAACTTGGTACCAGCTGGAAGACTCTGCATTGCTCCTGTGAGCTGCCAGTGACCCACATCACCTGTATTTCCTCACTTCTAGGTTTTTTTAATCCATGTAAGGACATTTGCCACAATGTTCCCTAAGCCCTATTTCCTAAAAAGAATGAATAAAATAATTGACAAGGCAGCAGTGTCTGATGGGGCTCTGCTAAAAGAAGCTCCCTGGCCTAAGGAAGCAGAACAAGCGTCCCCTTGACACACACTCCTGCACTGGCACATGACACAGAATCAGTTAAGTTGGAAAAGACCATCAGGATCATTGAGCCCCACTTGGCTTGGCTGAGCACCCAGGGCAAAACCTCCATGGGTAGGGGGAAACCTGTTCAGGAACACACAGAACAGCTCTGGACCCTGAACTCACCTCAGTGGCACTGCTGGGGACTGGAGGACACCACTTAGATATCTTGTTCCAGGAATGAGGACCACCTAGTCTCAAAAATCCCACCAAATATCTGACTACTTGCCTAAAAATCCCCTAAATCTATAAACCCCCAAACTGTAGCACCCCACAGGCCCTTCCATTTGGGACACACTTTGTACATCCCCAGGAAGGACACGCTGAACTGGCAGGAGCATTGACTTTGGGACCTGGGAGTCCTCTACAGCCTGCTCACATTCACTTGTACACCAGTTATATTTAATGTTAGGAAGGGAAAATAATCTAAACATCATTTTGCAAATGGTAAGCTATTAAACTAGCAAATGATTTGAGACAAGAGCAACTACATGGGGTCAACTTCTCTTTCAAACACTCCGAGGGTACATTGTGTGTAGCTTTGCCTCACGCAAATACCATGGCCTTGAGGTTTTTCCTTGTGGCTTTGTTCATTCTCTCATTTCTGCAAGTAGGCAGAAGAAATAAATAGATGTTTTTATCACCGCTTTTTTGCTTTTAGAAAGTTCACATATTGCATTTTTGACATTATGTATATTAAAAATCACCATGGCATTACCTGAAATAAACTATTATATCACTCCGTTCACGCTACTTTAGTTAAGATACTGTCAGCACTTCCATTACTAGCCCTTATTTCAAGGAGTTTCAGACAGTTGGTAAAAAGGTGAGGAATTCTATTTATTTATTATTTTTAATGGAAACTTCTAACGCATTGCCAACTTGGGGAAGAATTTAGTTTTCTTCAGATTTGAAGAAAAACTTCTTGTGCATTTTCTTTTTCAAATGCTAGGAGGGTATTAACCGTCTAAAAGTTTGAACATCAGGTTGATGATATCCCAGTTCCATGACCAATTCCCTTCTCCACTGAGGTTTATACTGTCCCAGCCAGTGTCACTAAACGATGCAAAACCCAGCCCAGCTCCGGTGTTAGGGCACAGCTCTGGACAGCTGGAGGGACATGGCGTGTCCCGGCACACCTCCCCACTGCTGTGCCTCCCCTCCTTGGCAAAGAGCACATGGGGTGGGCTGGAAAGGGTTATTGATTAAGGCATCTCTCAGGCAACAGGCTTCACCAGCCACCACCAGGAGCCACAGAAAGCCTTTTTTTTTTTGATTAATAAAGCCTTTAGCAGATGACTCTGAGCCCCTTTCTGGTGGCAGCAGCCAAGAGCTCTGCTGAGCTCTGATTAATGCGTCTGCCTTCCCTGGCAGCTCGGGGATGAGAGTCCAATTTGTGATCGGTGCCTTTCAGAACCAATGTTTTTGTCCCTGCTAACCCCGGCAGGCTGAACACACACATCTTCGGGAAGATACCTGCTTTCAGGAAGTTGTGCTGAAAGGAGAATAAATTTGGTCTCCATGGCGGGTAGAACAAAGAATAATGGGCTTAAATTACAGCCAGGGAGATCCAGACCAGATATTAAGATAAACTTTCTAACAGCAAGGGTAGTTAAACTGCAGAAAATATAGCCCAGGGAGGGTGTGAAATCCCCACCCGGGGAAGTTCTGAGTACAGATTAGACAAATGCTTGACAGGAGTGACAATTTTGATGTTCCTTTGGGGCAGGGGATTATATCTTGGTTTCCTTTCCAGCCCCGTTTCCTACAGTGCTTTGGAAATCATTTAGAAATAAGAGGATACATATTTTGATGGCTTCCATCCTACCTTGTGGAATCGTGTGCTGTGGGACACTTCACTCCAGCTGTCTCCTCGGGGTCCCTGTGTAAATGCCATGAGCTTTCACAGTCTGCCACCTCCCCACTGCTGTGCCTCCCCTCCTTGGCAAAGAGCATGGCTGGAAAGGGTTATTCTCCATGGCATCTCTCAGGCAACAGGCTTCACCAGCCACCACCAGGAGCCACAGAAAGCCTTTTTTTTTAATTAATAAAGCCTTTAGCAGGTGAATCTGAGCCCCTTTCTGGTGGCAGCAGCCAAGAGCTCTACTGAGCTCTGCTTAATGCGTCTGCCTTCCCTGGCAGCTCAGGGATGAGAGTCCAATTTGTGAGCCACAGGAAATTTCACAGGCAAAATGCAAACAGCCAATTTCAGGATTTATTTGGAAATATTTTCTGTGTTTCCTGCTGCTGCAAGAAACCAAGAAAAGGGGAAAAAACCCAAACAAGGATTCACTCAGCCTCTTCAATGCCACTCATTTTTCCACCCCAGTAAAGCAAAATGCGAGCTGTAAAACTGGAGGGAGCCACAAGGTGAAGAGGAAAAAGCTACTGCTTTGCTCTGCAGGCTGCTCCTGTTTCTCTCTCCAAGGTCTTCACACTCCTTTCTTTTGCCTGTCCGTTATCACCTGCCACATTATCCCAGTCCTGTCCTTCCCCATGTGCAGAGCTCTTCCCCAGTTTAAACTTTGCAGGACCAAACTTTGCCTTGCTCCCTCTCGAATTCATTCTCCTGGGTCTCCCAGGGAGGCTTCTTGATGGCTCCTTAGATTGACAAGAGCAAAATTAGGCAATATCCTCCCTTTTCCCAGCCTAGACTGGAATTACTAATTCAGTAACTGCTGAGACAATGTTGGCTCGTTGTAGAATTTTGCAAGGTACATTCCTGTGGTTACATATTGCCTGGCTGAGAACACACAGGTATGGCCACAAAAGCAAATATCACAGAGAACCATATGTTTTAATTTCACTTGGGGCAACTCCTTGGATTGCGAATCTCTCCATGCCTCTAGTTCTGTAACTCACCTTTCTAACCCAGCAAAAGCAAACAGCATTTTCTTCTCCCATTATCAAGACCCCTCTTCAAAAATATTCAAGTTATAACAATCTCTGCGCTTTTAAGCTGCTTATATACAGATTTCATATTCAGAGTACAGCCTCGGTTTTCCATGGTCATCTTTCCTATTTTTTAGTCCTCCTTAACCATAATAGTGGCAAGTACAGGGACGGACAAAAAGGACTCAGGCTTTTTTAAAAATGCATGTATGTAGGCACATATATATTTTTCACTTTTGGATGTTTCCCTTAATCATATCTTGAATTTATGCAGGGCTTGTTCATTCGGAGCTCTGATTACCCTCTTAATTAACTGTGCACAGATGGAAAAAGTCGGAATTGCTTCACTTGAGTTGTTCTGCTAGTTTTAAAATGAGATGGCAGATGGAGGACAAGGCAGAAAGGGCTCAGCTCAGAGGTAGGAAACAAGTTTTCAAGCTGTCACAGAAACGTCAACAAACACTCCATCTGCTTATGAGGTGTACCAGGCAGAGGCAGTTTTAAGTGCCATCCACAGACGTGAGTTCAAAGAATTCCAAACAATTAGCAGCAAAATGAAACTTGCAGTTTTGGTTTGAGGTTTACCAGGACGCTGTCAATCTGTGTTGCTGACACTGGAGCTCGGAGCAGCCAGCAAAACACTTCAGGAATGTTCTTGGCGTGGCAGCAGCTAAGCACACTCAGGGTGTGGGTTGGCTTGTTAAAACTCCATTCCTAAAGCTGTGCAGATAGACCCAGAGAAAGGACGGATGTTCCCAAAGGCTCCAAAATAAGAGAATCTCTTGAAACTTAAAAATAACCTTCAAAGACGTAGCTCTGAGTTGGTTACTATGGGCATGAGCCAACAAAAAGGAAGGGTCCTTAGCTGAGGGCCCAAAATACAACACAATTTTCTAGGAAAATGTCTAATTTCAACTTTCCAGAAGTTTTCTATAACTGAGTGGATTTCTGGAACAAATCAGTGTTAGCATTTGGGAAGTGGAGACCGTCAAGTGTAACTGAAGGCAGGTAGACAAGGGGATAAAGCTAAGAAAAAATAAAATTCTAACCTCTCCTTTTTTTAGACTACCCATTGTTGAACTGCTCCAATGGGATATTTAATTGTTATTCTGCTGGAAATGATCCCGATATGGGAGGGCACTGCACTGTTTTTGGCATTTTAGAGAAGCAAGAGCACAGAGTGAAATATCCGTGTCAGGGCAGTAACACGTTGGCTTGGGATATTTAAATAACCAAGGAAGCCTACGAGGAGCACATCTGCTTCCTAACACTACAGCCAAATCCTGAGAACAGGGTAAAAATGTATCCAGGCTTTGTGGGTTTATAGATGGCTAACAGACACGGTTATTGGAAAACGATTTCTACCCATGTGTTTTCCACATAGGTGGAGATGCTAAAAGAAATATCTGCACAAAGCACATCTGCACAGCTTTTTGTGTTATACTTGCTAATTCTTTTTCTAGTAGGTTGAGCTTTTTTTGGGCAACATCATATGTTATAATGATGGGAAGATCCAGGATCCCATCGACATGCTCTCATTTCAAAACCGAAACTATGGACATGGCTTTTCCTCAGATTCAGAGGTATCTGCATCTGTCACAGGTCCAACATTTTCCATAGCCTTTTTTTTATAATGAACAATTTCCAGACACAAACTAAAAAGTACTCATCTGACACATGCTTACGGACAACATCCCCGGCAAAAGCTGCAATAGAAGGTTTTCTATTTCCTCTTGATATGGCGCATATGTTTTTATTTATATGAAACCCCCAGCAGCTTTTCGTAGCTCTATACTATACAGTTAATTTTGTTTAAGCAAACATTTAGTTATTCTGACCCAGCTGGAAGGAACATAAGCGAACCATGAATTCTGTCCATTCTGAGGGTGCACTATTATCTACTAGCAGAGAGAGAAGAGAAGCAGACCAGGCTGCCTGGGCCTGTTCAGAGCCCTGCCAAAATTTGCTGTGCAGGTTCATGCAATTTCATATCGCTTTTGTGTGTGTCCACCTACAGCAGCATTTTGTTTAAGACCAAGAATGCATATTTTGAATCTCAGAACTTCCTCTTTATTACCCTTCAGTTCACATGGCAAAGCACACTGGTGCTCAGAAATAGAACTGCTTTTGGATAAAACACATTTCAAATTCACTGATAACAGTCAGACTTTGGGACCAGACCAGAGACGGCCTTTAATAATTCCCTTTAAATGATTGTGCTGTGGACACTTCTCTTTTACACTGAGTGTTTTGCTCTCCACCCGCACTACTTGCCAAGCACAGACACTGCCTCTGCTCTGTGTTTGTCTTTCCTCATGGGACTGACAGGAGACTGTTCCTAAGTGTGCCTTGTGATGGAAGGGAATATTTGAAATGTGAAATGATGTAGCAGAGGTGGGATGCAGCAGGAGGTGTCTGAGGAGGAGCTGGGCAACTGACAAGGTAATTTGTGTCATACGGCCTGGAGTGCAAGTGCTTTATTTGGTTTTTGGAGAGGGAGCGTTTTTGGAGAGTTAACCCCCATCTGAACTAAACCATTAAAAGGTCTTTCATCAGAGCGTGACGATCCACATGCTCAAGGGGAAAGAAACCATGATCTCAGTGTTGCCTTCAGTGCTGTTCGTGCACTGTGTGCTCAGGCCCCTGACCCCTGTCAGCCCATCAAATGATGCTGGGGCTGCAGAGGTAGTGGCCACTGGGAACAGGAGAGCTGAACTAGAATGTTTTGTCAGAGCAGGATCACCAGAGGTGACACTGGGACACCAAGGCTGCCCACAGGGCATCATGGAGGAACCCAGAAATATCCAAGGCCCTGTCAGAAAAAGGATGTAAAAATGATTTTCTTCAGACTGCAGCCTGGGAAGCTTAAAAGGCAAAAAAAGTCACAAAGCTTATTCTGTAGAAGTAAGGAGAAAAAAAATGGAGGAAGAAATAAAGGACACACTGGGATAAGAGCAGCAGCTCATCTCTGTGCATCTTCTCAGTCTGACAGGAGAGTACCCTTCCCAGTGGCTTCTTATCAGAACCTCAGCTCCCTCAGGGTCACAGAGCAGGGTAATTACACTCTGATAAGAACAGTCTTTGCTCATTTGCAGTTACATACCACTGTTCCTCATTTTCTGCTCTGAATACTGGGACAGAATCAACACCCCCAGCACCTGCAATAGTCTGTAGCTCCAAACAGGTTGCAGTTCAAAGGAATGATGTGCAGTTCTGGCATGTGCACCTCAAAAAGTGCTTTAGGAGCCTTAGGTACAAAATAAAGGCAGGAAATGCCAGTGTTGAGGAGCCCCAAACTATCCAAGGCTTCTTGTGGGCTCATCAGGGTAAATACTACAACCCACATTATGGAAAAAGCCAACACCCCCTGTAACAGTTTTTTTTTGTATTATGAAAATCCTGAAGTAACCACCATGGAAACACCAGCAGTGACTGGAAAGGGAAAGGATATACTCATCTCCAGGGAGCCCTGTAGTGAACTGAGGGATTAATAATGCATCCTGGGCTGCTCATATTTTTAGGAGCTTCCTGTGCCGCTTACAAATTGCTCCACAAATGGCATGTACTATAGCGTGTACTGCAAAAGGCTGTTGTGTCCCCATAAACACAAGACGGTCCCATGGGAATCCTACACCAGACAGCTCTCCTGCCCCTTGGGGCACACAGAGGTCGAGGCACAGGAGAGGATCCACTCCTTAACCATTACCAGCCTTCCAGTTCAGCAAATATTCTCCCAAAGGAGTCTGAACAACGCTCAAAGAAGCTGATCCTGGCTCTCAGCAAGACCCCAGAGTCCTTCTGTAGCCTGACTGACCTGGAGGCTGGGCAAGAAAAACTCTCTGGGGCATTGCTGGGTCATGATAATAAATAAATAAAATACATAAGCAAACGAATCTAATTACTGAGCAGAGGACAGTTTTAGGATATTCCCTCCCCCCACACCTTTACTTTTTTCTCCTTTCCAAAAGAGGTACTTAAATCATCCCAATGAATAATAAGGATGCTTGCCAACCCAATGTACAGCAATTTCCATTTCAGTCCCAATATTGTCTTCAAACATACTTTTCCCTTTATCTGTGGAATGGCCTGTTCTGCACAGCACCTTAAATAGAAAGTGCTATGCTGGCTAAATGCTGCCTTTCAATTATTACAATAAATATCTGACAGTGAGAAAAATAAGAAAAGATGCAGGGGGGACTGATCTGCTTTGGCACACGTGCCTGACTTGGCACCCAAAGCTGTGTCAGTCCATTAGCTGCTCTTAATTTCCTTGTTCTTCGTGGCAAAGGTGGCCATAATTGGTGGAGCTGCTGGAAATACCACATAAATGGGGTGAGTCACACTCAGAACTGTCACTGTAATAAAATCCCATTTAGAAAATGCCCCCTTCACCCAAGGCAAAAAGCAAGCTCTAGAGCCTTCCCTCCCCGTTTGCTCCTGTAGGGATGCGTGACCCATCAGCATCAGCCAGGAGCACAGGTCTGTCCATCTCTGAAGGCTGGCCAGAATTTGAAAGGGATATCAATTCTGATGGCCTGTAATCAATTCAGATAAAACAGCTCTTAGTTTGATCTTTTTGGTGGGATTTTTCAGACTGGACAGGAACCAAGGAAACAGAGATAACTATAAAATGAAAAGCCCCCTCATGCAATTATCAGTATCATTAATGTATATGTGTTTGAGGAAGTGATAGATGCGAGAAGAAATAAGCAGAGTTGCCTTGGGGAGACTTGGCACAGCAGGAGCCTGGTCACCTTTCTATACTTACAACCCAGATGCTGAAAAGCCCCCCACAAAACTGGTCTACTCTGAATTCCATGGTTCTTGGGCAAAAATGCAGCTCATTTTAACAACAAGACTTTTCACTCTTTAATAAATTTCCAATAACCAATGAGAACAAGCTGCATAGGTATCTCCAAACATTTTCACTGAATTAAGGAGACATCCTCAGCATGTCAGGATTAATCCCAACCTGACATCAAGCCTGAGGGTGGATTGGTCCAGGTCCTTGCCCATCTTCTGACCTCATGTTTGCCTAATTTTGCCCAGAAGCACAATACAAAACCCACGAACAAATCAGGGCATGCTGCTGCGAATTCTGAGCATGCATTGAGTCCTTCTTAGGATCACAAGGAGGATTTGTGGTCAAGGGTTTGGTGTTTCCCAAAAGGCTGGTTAGGTAAGGTTTGTCACTGAAAGGGCTGGATTAGGAGTGTTTTGCAGCTGTGCCTCCTATAATATTTACTCAGTGTTCACTGGAGCAGTTCGCAAAGCCATCAGCACTCACTCTAATCTTCCTGAGCAGCCTGAGTGAGCAATGAAATGAAAGACTTCAGCAAAGGCCTCAAACATTTGGTGAGATTAATCTTATCAATTATAGACACCCACTACTGACTCTGTAGGTTGGGATGAGGAATTTGAGACTGGTGTCCTTTTTTGAGTGACCCACAAAAGCCACTTTCCCCAGTTATCACAGAAGAAAAGAAACATAACCTGGATGATATGGTGGGAAAACCTGTAATGTTAGCGAGAAATCTAACCTACAAATCTGGGGTGGAGAGAGGCACAATGTGTTTGGTAGCTCTCCACTCAAGCAGGAATTACTTCAGTGAGGAAAAGCTCTCCTGGAAAACAGAACATTTAGGGTAAGGTCTCTGATCTCCCAAGGGCTTCTACCCACCCCTCAGCCTGGAGGTTTTGTGGGGGTATATATGGACAATGATATTTTCTTGGTTACAGAAGAAAACATGCAGAATATCCTGCCTTCTTCCTTCCCAACAAAGGCTAATCCAATCACCTCAAGAACTGTTCTCTATTTTTTTAACCCTTCAATGAGATCAGTCTTGTTATAGCCTTGCCATTCTACCAAGTGCCTGGAACTCGTCTCCAAGCCAGGAGCAAGACTAATTACCAAGAGCACCACGTCCAGAGAAATGAGTAACACTCAGACTCCAGACCAGCAGGTCAATTCAGCAAAGCACTTGAACACACAGAACCAGATCTCATCAATCTAGCAGACCCAAAACATTACAAGTTAAGGATGTGCAGAAGTGCTTTGCCACACAAGGGCATTGTGATCAGAGAATATCATCTTACCCAACCAACTCTATAAACCTGACACTTGGGTGCCTCTCTCCTCCCCTCACAGCCTTGCAGAACACAGTAAATTAAGAAGTCAGAGTGACACCAGAGAAGAAAAAGCACTGCAGTGAATCATGACAGCAGCTCCTGGCTCTCAGCACTGCCTGCACCGGACAAATAAGTACCTCAACATCTCCCACAAGTAACACATCTTGAATTTGGGCCGTAAGCACAGCCCGAACAATTGGTGCCAATTATTGTGATAGCTAGAATGAGCCAAGGAAAGCAGGATTCTGGCTTGAAACCAAGCACAGGTTCTGAAGATTAAGATATTTTAGCTAATGAGGAGGTGTAGCAGAGAGAGCAAGAAAAAGACACAGAAGCAGTAGAATGGAAAAAAGGCAATGGGATGTGAGCCTTCACAGGAATTTACAACAAGCTATGGTGGTTATTGTGTTCTATTGTGAAGGGCCACAGCAGGAGCAGGCAGCAGAGGGAAACTCTCCTTTGCGGCATCATTGACCTCCCTTCCACGAAATAACCTCCTTTTTGCCAAGGTGCCTCTGTAACACTGTAGTTCATTTGTGCCTCCTTTGTAAAATGTTATATCTTTGTTATGGCCTGAGTCAAATAGGGACCGTCACACTACAAATAATCTCATTTCTCTGCAGGATGAGACGATCTAAATAACACAATTAAGTCTCACTGTCTCCGTGTCAGTAGTGTTGCAACTTTTTTTTAGTAGTACTAAAATATTTATCGCTTTATAAACCCCTCCTCCTATGCAAGGGATAACTACAATCAGAAGCAATCTCTGTTCAGCATCACTGATACTCTGTACTGCTTTCGACTCTTAACAGCACACAGACAAAACGAATGCCTCAAAACCTCAGTAACTGAACCATCTCATCCAAAGGTGTTTTCTCCTTTTGACAAACTTAAAAGATATAACTGAGTTTTACTTACACAGATGCCCATTGCTCCCATTTAAAAATCAAATTGCTATTCAGGGCTGCTAGAAAGTACCAGATGAAGAGGACAGTGATGGATGATGCACTATTAAACATATTCCAGGATAGAACCTTTGTTACCCTGCTCCCCTTCCCACCTCAGCATGATGTGCAATAATCCACAGCAGGTCTTTGTGCAGTTTGAGTTTGCTACTGGCTCTCACCTCCTTTTGCAGTATTTCTGCAACAGAAGACAAGCATGGCTTCAGGATACAGGCAAGTAGAAGAAACATAATATTTTGGAGTAATTGAAGCTGGAAAGACCTCTGCAGGTCAGCTGGTGCCACCCCTGACTCAAAGCAAGGCCAGCTTCAAAGTTACATTAGATAAGCTGGCAGTAGTGATTATTTAAGACCCCTGTGGTCTGTCTGCATAAAGTCAGCTCAGGCTGGCTTGTCTTATTCTCTCCTTAGCCTTGCTGTAGTCAGAGCACCTCTTCATCCCAGAGGGCTCCCTCTTCTCTCTAGGCCAAGACTCAACTCCAAGGGAACATAATTTCCTAAAGTTTGGAGACTCTGTTCAGAGCAAGGGAAAAAAAATAAAGCTGTAACAAAAGGAGGAAGACTCAGCCAAAGCCAGCAGGCAGGACCACTCTGGAATCAAGACTGTACAGCTCCCAGTTTGCCACCAGCTTAGCACACATCCTTCTCTCCCAGCAACACCCACCTCCATAAAACACTAGCATTACAGCAGAAAAAAATCTTTCCACTGACAGAAAGTTTTCCAGACTCAACAAAACTAAAATCGTGTTTCATCTGGCTGTAGTTTTTGGTCTCCACCAGCTCAGGGTAGACCAGAACAAGGCACTCCCAGGTGAGAAGTTCTGCATCCAACTGCAAGGCTTCCTTCACTGACAGTAGCACCCGGTGCCTCCCCCTTTATAGGAAAGGAACCATTTTAATTAGCACCTGAAAACAGCAGAAATGAAGTCACTTACTTCCTGTGTACAGTTTAATTTAGTATAATTTATTTTTTACATTTTTCTAATTGAGTGAATATTAATTAACTGGAGTTTAATGCCGAAGATGAAGACATTAAACTCTCATTAACTTATTCTGAGCCTGCTCATCCCCCTTGCTAAAACAGACAACATTTTTAGTAACCCTATCCAGTCCTTTCCAGCCAGCTGTAGGTTTTCCTATAAAAACAAGGCAGATCTCCACCACTTAAACTGCAAGGCAAAGGGAGGGATGGTGGAGACTGGGTTGCCTCCTTCAGTTTGGGCTATGCCTGTTATCCTTGGTGGTCATGGAGATTTGCCTTTTTTGTTTTTAAGCACGCCAGACGAGCAACAGTGCAGGTGGAAGATGCTCCATCTTAATGTGGCATACTGGCCCTAGCACAAACTTCAG
>VYZQ01055671.1:0-11351 GCA_013400655.1 Mystacornis crossleyi
TTAATCTCTCCAGTAATTTCCATGCCTGAGTCTGAGTCCTATTCCCTTCACTCTCCTGATGGTTGATGAAGAGAAGAAATAGACCCTTCATAGGAAAATCTTCAAACAGATTTCAGTGTCCCAGGCTAGAAGGGATGCACTCTAGAGTGAGCACTGGGTTCTCTTCGTACGAAGTGAGCGAGAGCTTGCTCAGATATCACTGACTGTCTCTCATTGGGTAAGTCTCACCCTCTCCTTCTGAATGGTCCTACATGTAATGTACTTTAAGTTGCAGTATATTGATTAAGATACCTGTACCTATTTTACTAACTCCTAATGCCCCAAGTGAAGAATAACTAACTCTGCTCACATGTTCATTTTGAAATGCACTGGAACTGCAGTACCTTGGAGGAAATAATTAGCAGTGTGTTTCCTGAATTTCGGGAACATGTTCCCAAGTAGTTGAAACAGTGGAAATTTATTTCTGAGAAATTGCAGGGTTTGGCTCACCCCATGGCATCTTCCTGTGCTCTGACAGTGGGCATGCACGCTTTTTGCCAGGGAATAGTGTACTATGCTCTAACATACATGTATTATCTTCTTGATGTAAGGAAGAAATAAGTATTTATTTTAGTCCTCATCTCGTGCTTCTTTTCGTTTTAAAAAGTCAGTTACCAAACACAAGAGGCCAGATTCCACTGTTTAGCTTCAAAGTAAACTGGAAATTATTGGATTCACTTTGGATTGATGTTAAAGTTAATTGCTAATTAAGTTAAGCTTACTGGACATTTTATGTACCGCTTCCTTGAGAAAAGAGCACTCCAGTAGAACTTAAACACACTCCTAGTTGGTTTGTTGGGTCTTTTTTTTTTTTGTATTAACTACACCGACTTTACATGTAAAGCACACTGGAGTGTCTTATTTTTATTCCAGCTGCCAGGTAGCAGTCCTGTGTTGTGTACATGGAATTCAGCTGGGCCCCTGCTCATGGGTGGTGGCTGTTGGAGCTGTAGCTCTGTCAGATAAATTGAACCCTCAGTTCAGTTGTGTGGGGTTGTGAGAGGAGTATCAGGCTGGCCATAAACAGTTTGAAGATTCACAGGGTGGGACAAGGGACTCGGTGGCATTGCAAGCCCAGAGGAATTGAAAAGCATTGTGTGATAGTGGCTACGGAAGTGCACGGATGCTCACTGCATCCTGGAAAGTGCCTGGTGAGGGTCTCTCTTGACAGTTTAACACAATTGTTTTCTTGAGTCAAACCCCACTGGGTGAGAGACGCTGCCTGTAGTACTCTGCAGTCTTACAAAGATTGTGTCTGCCATTCCCAGTACTACTGCTGGTTTCTTGGAAGATCTTAATGGACTTAAATGCTAATACTTTTGTGCAATAGCTAGAGATCTCATACTTATTTACTTTTTTTTGTAACCTACTGATGGAGGTATCAGCAGTTAACCATGAAGAGTTAGAGTAAGATTAAAACTGATTTTTCTTACATGGTTTCAGATTATTGCTATCTCTGTCTTATCACACGTCCATTTTTGCACAAGAGGAGTATGCTGCTGCCAAGCTTTGGGGCTCTAAAGTCCAGAAGGGCAGCTAGGGAGCCAGGGAAACTCTAAAATCATCATTATGAAATATGAAATAAATTTTGGAAATGACAGTGGCTGCCCTCTTCTCTTACTTTTGGAGACTGCTAGCACACTACAAAGTGTTTTCTTTTTGCTCTGTGAAACAAGGGGGAGATTCATGTGGAATTGGCATGTGAAACAGGGCTTTCTCATGGCTTGGAAAATGCTTGGCCATTACAGGGAAGAGTAGCCAGGGTCACTAGAGGACCAGGGAGCAGTGGAATCTTAGACATTCCCTGCTTTAGGTGGTGCACTGAGCTCCACCTTATCTTTCACTGAATGTGTTGTAAATAAAGCTGCCTCCTACTCCTGTTTGCCTGTTCAGCTAAAGCTTCCAAGATGAGTGATGGTGAGAAGGGCCAGGCAGTGGGCTCATCTTCACAGGAGCACATGAGCCCTTTGACTCTTATTGTTTCTCATTAGATTTTTACTTGTGTTTCCTTTAAAAGGTAGGAGGGGGTCTCTTTGTTTTTGTCTTGTGCTGTGTATTTTATTGCACAATGATATTTGAACATCATCTTTCAACTGAATATCACAGTTTTTGCATGATGATCTGTTGATATGGTCATGGAATGAGTTTATCCCACCTCAAAAGTAATTGACTTAGAAATAAATAATTTCAGCTCAATTTCTTTTGCTTTAGTTTTTCAAAGTAAGTTGCTATTCAGTCTTGGCTTTTTGTCTATACCTGTGAATGCAAATGGTTGTTTTAATTAAATCCACTAAAAATTTTCTCAGCTGACTGTCATTCCTATTATGTAGATTTTTGTTCAGATTAGATAGATTCAGCCAATATTTTATATATATATTTATATATTTGATAAATATTCAAACTGCAAATATTTTACATGGATTACACACATATTGTTAGCTTGGATTAGGGGGGAAGATGTTCACTGCTGCAAATTAATTTCCTCTGTGAGTGTAGCAATATAGGAGTGAGTTGTGGTTTAATTTTTTTAGATCGTGTCTGTTCTTGCTCTCAACAAAAAACATTCCCAGGCTCTACTTGATTTCAGAAAGAAGAGGATTTGTCCCTTGGTGCTCTAACATACAGAGTTTTCATTTGTTTGGATATTTTTTCCAGTCTTAATAGCTTTGTTAAGAACTGTGTAATGTATCATAGAACGCAATAAATGGAGCAGAACTGCCTGTTCTCAGAAAGACTGTCAATGGAGACTCATCACTAAATGGAAATGCTTCCAGTCAGGTTCTACAGGGAACCAGCACTGTAAAAGTGCTGTTAAGGATTTTCAATAGTGTTTTGAAACTTCATATAAAATCTCTCCTCTTAAAATGCCTGTGTGCCACCACTTGGAGGAACACAAACAAGGGCAACAAAATGCTGATGCTGAGTGGTCTATAGTGCTTATAAGCAGTCTGTTTATGTTAGATTTGACCTTACTGAAACATATTTGGAGTCACTTAGGAGTAAGAAATACAGGTCCTCTGTCTAGGCAATGGGAAACCGTGTGCGGTGGCTGGGATGAATTTGCAGCTTGGCAGATGAGCAAGAGTAGCAGCTAACAACTCAGTGTTAGGGCAGAAAGTGCGACCCTTGGGTGTATAAGAATTGGGCAAAGAAGAGGTGTGATTTTACTCTGAAATGAGACATGACGGATGCTGGGAAACTGCTTCTTGTGTTGGTGTCGGTGTTGGTGNGCTTCTACATTTTGGCCATTTTCTCATTTTCCTTGCATTCCTTGACTACTAACTGGCCATACCATGCTGTGTAGTTAGTCATTCTTTGCATACGGGTATAATGTTCAGTAAAGGTATGCAGGCTTTTTTGTTCTTTCTTCCCAAGCTCTGCCTTATGCAGCTGTCCTGACAATAAAAAAGAAAAACCCCTCGTAAATATTTCATAAGACTATTTAGGGATCAGCCTTTACTTAGAGAGGAAGGACCCTCCTTCCTATACTATCAGTTATACATACACTTTTAGAGACCCTTCTTTTGTTTTCAAGGCTAAATTGATTTAAGCTCTGATTCTTTAAAAGGCTTGCATGATTAAACAATCTGTATGTACCAATAAACAATGCCTTTTCAAATACTTGGTCTTACTCCACTTTTCTGAGTGTACTCAACTCTTCTATTACTATGAAAGTGAAGAAATGTAAGAAAACTCTGGGAGACCTAAAGAAGTATACAGAAGCACTGAAAATGAAGCCTTGAACCTGAACTGGTATAAGAGGCCTGGAGGAAGGGGAGAGGTTCTCAAAGAATCTTGAAAGGCAAAGGTGTTTTCGCTGCTTTTTTATAGTGCTGAAATTGTGACCTTTCAAAAATAATATTTTCATTGCTTTGATGCCTGTTTTTTGCTTAGGTTACGTTATTATATTGAGGTCATGGTTTATTGGTTACAGGATAAGGTAAATAGAAAAAGGAAACAAAAACATACCCAGAGTTTATATCAGAAAAGTGACTGAATGACTAAAAGGAACAGATGTTCCAATGCATGTTTAAACACGTATTAGAGTCCCAAATGCATCTCAGAAGTGCAGAGCATCAATTACCACTTCATAGTGGCAAATTAGTTACCTGCATCAGATTCCTCATGGCTTTGAGCTGTCTCTGTGTTAAGTACAGTATTTCAGGATGGACCACAGTATTGAAAGACAGAAGTTTGATTGATCTTGTGTTTTATTTTCATAAGTACTCTAGTGACTAGGCATGAAAACTCAGATTGTACTCTAGCTTCTAGGAGGAGAGGGTCCCCCAAGTAAGGAGCATAAAAGCTCTACAGATGGGATTGAAAAGCAGCAGCATTTTGCATAGTTGACCAGAATATGGTCGTATGATGTGCTGTAGGGGACAAGAGAACACAGGTTATCCAGCTGTCTAACTGGGTGTGTTTCTTATTTAAGCAGTTACAGAACTCATCTAATTTCTTTTTGCTTAAACGCAAGTTCAGACAAGAAACCTAAATGAACAAGGAACTTTTGTTCTTTAGCTGTAGTTGCCATGTTTTCATACTCCGTCAATCATTATTAAACAAACCTAATTTCTTGTAACCTGGGCATTTTTGTGAGTCAGTCAGATCCATGGAAATGATCCCTGTGGTCAGACATGCAGGTACTGCATAATAAACATAGGATGGTTTTCCCTGCATTTTACTGTTATGATTGGGAAGCAGTTAATTTTGGAAGCTTACAGCTGCATTTTGGCTTAACATTATGTTAACATTATGTTTAGACCTTTTGGTGGCTCAGAATTACCTTATTTTTGTTTTGCCAGAAATATTGTTTTTTATTATTTTTCTTAAGTAAAAGACCTATAGAGATTTTCATCAATTTTTGTGAAAAAAACTATATGAAATCCTTCCTGCAAGACAGTGAGGGAAAAGGGCCCGAAGCTGAAGGTCCTGGACATCCTGTCCTATCGGTGCTCCTTGATCCAAAATGTCTTTGCCTATATTGGTGTCTGTCTTTGTCCTGCTGCTGTAATGGTGAAAGTAGCCACTTAAAAATAAAAATTACATTATAACTGTAATACTGAAAGAGTTTGACATGCTTGACCAAATGGACTTTAGGGGCCTGAAAGCTCGTGCACTGCCATCTTGATGGTGAAAGAAGCAGCTTTGTCCTCTTAAAAACCATGATCCCATGCCTTTTTCTGGCTCTTTCCACAGAAATGTGCCTTGGGAGCAGCCCTGGGGAGCAACACCACAAGTATTGCACCAGATGTGCACCACCAGAAAGCCCAGGCTCATCAGAATGCTCCTTCTATGCACGGCTTTAGAGTTTTGCACAGCTTTTGGGTAGTGGTGAGGAACCTCTGAAAGAGGTGGGAATGCCAGAGAGAGCAAGCAGCTTGTGCATTCTGCTCTTGCCTTAGGTTCACAGTAAAGATGAATTTGGTGGTTACTCAGGGTTACATTCATCTTATGTCATGATAGATAATCTAAAGAATCAAAGCATGGAAATTATATATTTAGGGATCGAACCACACAATGGAAAAGAATTATTCAAATTCCTCAAAAGCAAAATCCATTAAAATTCTTGCTGCTTGTAAAAAGCTTTAGCTGCATTTTGAATGAAAACATCCTACAGTCAGAAACCTATATGGTTTGGTGAGCAAATATAGAAAGCAAACTTTTCTGTGTTTCCGATTTTTCTCCCTCTTTTCCACCTGTCAAATTCATTCACTCAATTTAATCCAAATTTTCAAAAGATTTTATCTCTGGAAGATGTTTTCAAGTAGTTTATTGTTTCTTTTGCAAACAAAGAGGGGAAAATAAATCTCAGCAACAAAACCTCTGTTGTATTTTACCTGTGTTCTCATTATTTTCTCAAAGTCCCTTAAGAAAATAAAAAACTATTTCTTGTACCTCATATATACCTTATAACCTGAAGATCAGTTCAGTAAAGCTTATGATAGTTTCTTTGTTGGTTTTAAGAGACTTTATTTTCACTCTGTAGAGCTTAATGTTAAAAAACTATGGGAAATTTCACTTATTCATAAGAGATTTGTTTCTGTCAGTACGAAAAGAGCAATCTTAAAGTAAATACACCTGCACAGATTGTACAGTGGTAAATAAAGGAACTGCCTGGTGTATCTGCATATGTTGTCACAAATCTTAAGCCAAGGTCAAAACCTTAATTTCAAGCCTTAACACACTTCCATTTGCCTTGTTCAAACACTATATATAGGCTTATATCCTGCAAATGGTGGTGTGAGGCTCGTCCAAGGGTCACTCCTGATAAATGAGTTAGGATTCAGGTCTACACATGGTATAACCCCAGCTCAAACTGACACAGGACAAAAGAGTAGAAATCTGGAATTCTGTCAAAGTTTCCTTCCTTTGCTTCATATCTATTCCTGCTACCTGGCCAGGGCACCACAGATCAACTGTTCCCAATTAGAAACAGGGAAAAAAAAAGAAAGCCTATGGGCAGGGCAGGCACTGGGGAGTGTCAGGTTTTCTTTGTGGCTCTGATGTGAGCTTAAACCCATCTCTAAGGTGGGTCTCAGGATGGGAGCAGTAATTATTTGAAATCACAGGCAAATATTGCTCAATCTTTTCTAATATTTTAATTTCCTGAGGGTATAGTTAATCTGTAGGTACCGCCATTTCACATGTGCTAAGTTTTTTTCTATAATTTGAGAAATGTTGGTGCACACAGTCTGAAAAAATATGTTGACAGTACAGCACACTACATGTAGTGGTAAACAGAGATAGTCTCTTAACAAGACTTGGGTTTTGTAGCCATATGTACAAGATATGAGAAGCAAAATATGTATTGTGTAGGAATAGCGCTGTTCCCATGGCTGTGGGTGTATCAGTGCGTGCAGCAGCCAGATAACTATCCTGAAAAACACTCTGCAAAGGGCAGCGCCTGTATCTAACTGCCAGATCAGCAGCTCTGCTTCCTCCCAGGGGTGCATCCTCCTGCAGCCTGCCCAGCAAGGCCTTATGGCTTTTTTGTGTGTTTTGTTGCTTATTTGAGTTTTTCTTTTTGGAGGAAGGATTTTGTTGACCTCTTATTACCATGCAGTGAATAAGATCACTTGGCATTAACGTTTGGAAGAATATTTGACAAACATCACCTCAGAAATTCAGTCCTCTTAACACTGTGGGCCACCAGAACACCAGATGTAAGTACACCAAAACAGTTCTTCCATTAACCTCACACAACCAGTCTGTCTTTTTGGGCTGTGTGATACTGTCTGAATATGAAATGTTAATTGGGAAATACACTGTACATGGGGATTCGAACTAAAAAGCAGTTTTAGGCAGCTCTCTTATTCCTTTTGACTAAAAATTTTATTCTGGAACTGAGAAAAGATTTCTTCCTCAATATTTTAGCAAGAGTAAACCATTCCCGTCAAAGTTTCCATGACTATAAATTAACTTTCTTCTTCCCATTGTGGAATGAACTTCCATTTCACACTTATTTATAGAATTATGCAACTCTTAGCCATAGTGAGGTCTTTGTCAGATGGGGTCCCAGTACGGTATTAAGGAAGACAGCACATTCTTGTAGATTTGATACACAGACTCAGAAATTTTTGGTCTAGAAAGCATTTGGTTCATTTTCAGATGACTGACAGGGGCTATTTTACTTTTTCTTATATCCTGATTTGCATTCAGAAATGGGAATGTCGATACTGATCTCATTCATAACATACTGCAGAATGTACAGATGGAAATGCTACAGATGTATTCTATTTATATGAAATGTGTATTAAAGGGCAAGATTGTCTATTAAAGGGATTCAAAGATTGAACTTTTCTAAAGATTTAATTTTATTGGCATTCTTAAATAATTGAACCATGTAGAAGAGGTACATTTAGCTGTCTTGCTGGAAACAAGAACTTTATCCATAGCACTGCATCCCTTATGGGTCCTTTGGTTTTTGCGTGGAAAATGGCATAGTTTATCCCGAAGCCAGTCCTGTGTTACAGAGTAGGCATCTGATTTGAGACAATTCTGCTGACTGACCAGCTTCATAGAAAAGTTGTATGTCTGGCCCATGAGCGTGATCAGATTGCTCTGATTTCACTCATGGTTTAGTAGTTGTATTTGTTCGCTCCTGTGAAGTGCACCTTTGGCTGCTGTGAAGGTGAGGGGTGCAGGAGGGGTTGTCCTGTCAGTTTACATTAATTGGTCATTTTGCCCAACTCTTCCCCTCTGCCTACCCTTGTCTCTTGGGGTGACACCCCATGGGTGGAGGTGACTGCAGAGCAGTAGTCCCATGTTAATGTGCAAGGCTCTATGCAGGCATTGGGCACTGGAGTAGGCTATCAGTGAACACCCTCAACATATAAAGATTTTTTACCTATTTACGTCTCTTCCTGAATTTGTCAGCATGTCCATCTAGCTAATAAAACCCCCAAAGGATGGCTCTTTTATATCCTGACAAAAAAGCTTTTTGATTAATCTATATTAAGTAATATAGTTTAGTTTACTGTACATATGTAAAAACCATTGGTTTGGTTTGTTGGTTTTTTGGAGGTTTTTGGTTGGTTCCTTTTTTTTTTTTTTTTGTTGACATCTAATTTTCTCAATATAATTTTTGACCACATGTTCATTCTTTCCAGACACAGGTACTGTAGTTATAGGCATTGATTTATCTTTCTTTTTCCCTGATAAAAAATCATGTTAATGTGATATCCTGCAGATCTCTGATGTTTACATAGTATCAGCACAGGGAAATACCACTTTCAGTTTGATACATAAAGCCCTCCTTGTCTCTTGTGTCTTTTGTCTGTAGGCTATTATGCATGTGACTAAAGCCATGCATGACTTGAGCAAATGTTTGAATAGGGTTCTTGTGTAGTAGGACTGTATAAGCCATTAGACATACTCTCTTTAACTTGGTGATGAAAACATTATGGTACATTTGGTCACACAAAGTAGAGTGAAATTGCTTTTGTGGCAGCAGAATAAACAGCATTCTAATCTGTGGGGTTTTTTATTGTGCACGTGTGTGTGCGCTGCATACTTGTGGCAAAATTATCAAGCAGGACTGAACATGAAAAGTGTTAGTNGCTGAGGATTAAGAATAAACATGTACTTGGTACACTGTGTACTGCATACAGTGTAACAGTACAACAGCATTTTTAGCTACTGTGTGTATCATATTGAAAGCAGAAGACAGCAATGATAACATACAAACTGAACAACTGGATTAAAGTGTATTTCTTGAGTTACAAAAGAAAAAGAAAAAAGAAATGTTGCTTTTTTGGGGGAAATAAGACAATGAAGTAACAAGAAACTAAACACAGAGCTTTTAAAAAAAGATATTAAAAATACCTCATTCAGGAATGCAGATTAATCNNNTCATTCTTTCCAGACACAGGTACTGTAGTTATAGGCATTGATTTATCTTTCTTTTTCCCTGATAAAAAATCATGTTAATGTGATATCCTGCAGATCTCTGATGTTTACATAGTATCAGCGCAGGGAAATACCACTTTCAGTTTGATACATAAAGCCCTCCTTGTCTCTTGTGTCTTTTGTCTGTAGGCTATTATGCATGTGACTAAAGCCATGCATGACTTGAGCAAATGTTTGAATAGGGTTCTTGTGTAGTAGGACTGTATAAGCCATTAGACATACTCTCTTTAACTTGGTGATGAAAACATTATGGTACATTTGGTCACACAAAGTAGAGTGAAATTGCTTTTGTGGCAGCAGAATAAACAGCATTCTAATCTGTGGGGTTTTTTATTGTGCACGTGTGTGTGCGCTGCATACTTGTGGCAAAATTATCAAGCAGGACTGAACATGAAAAGTGTTAGAGTTATTGGAGTTGTGGAGTGAAAGCTGGACTGAAGAGAGAAAACATGTATTGCTTTTTCCATTCTGAAATTTGAAATCAATATTATTCTGTCATATTTGTGATCTGAGTTTGCAATCTGTTAATTGACATGTGAGGCAGTTGCTAACCATCTTTGTCATTTATAAAGCCTTTTGTAAGGGCATTGTTTTTCTTTCTTCTCTATATGTGGTGAATACTGGAGCAGGGACTTGAATTTTTGCTGTGGGAATGTGAAAAACATGGGAAGCTGCTCTCTGCCAAGTTATTTCCCCAAGGATCTGCTATACATACTGACAATCAATGACCTGTCAGGTGTAGTTATGCACCACAGCAATGATATGAGGTCAATCAGATGAAACCAAGGTATGTATTCCCAGCAGATCCCAGCTACCTATTTAACATTGTCAAACTAAGTTTTCTTTGCTAAAGAGCAACCTCTTTCAGTTTCATTTCTTTTTAGATTTGATTAACTCTGAATTTTCATCTAACTTGTGCAAAAATATTAATTTATTTTGCTTTGAATTGACGAATATTATACTACATGTTTGCTATTTTGTCTTTTAGCATAAACCCATGCTTGTGATATCCCTTTGCAACTCTTCCTTGTATAAAGAGTGTGTATTTGATGTAAAAAACCCAAACAAATATGTTTTTTGCTGTAATGGTGAGGAGATATTTAAGTGATCTCTTTTACAGTAACATAAATTTAGTGTCTCCTAAACACATAATTATTCCGTTGGAAAAAGCCACCTTACAGGCATAACACATTTATTTTGCCTTGCAATTCCATATTTGTAAAGCAAAAGATGTATAAATTTGATCTGTAAATCACTATTTTTATATGGAGTCACTTCTCATTGTGTTATGGAAACTCTGCATCTTGCCAGTGTTTCAAACCTTTTGATACCAGAGGAGAAAATACTTCCTTAAAATGGATACAAGATTTTCCATATTTTTCCCTCAAAAAAACCAACCAACCAACCAACAAAAAAGAAAAAAAAAAGCAACCTCACAACTAATCCCAAACCAAACCAAACACAGTACAACCACTGATTCTNAGAACTGCTGAGGATTAAGAATAAACATGTACTTGGTACACTGTGTACTGCATACAGTGTAACAGTACAACAGCATTTTTAGCTACTGTGTGTATCATATTGAAAGCAGAAGACAGCAATGATAACATACAAACTGAACAACTGGATTAAAGTGTATTTCTTGAGTTACAAAAAAAAAAAAAGAAAAAAGAAATGTTGCTTTTTTGGGGGAAATGAGACAATGAAGTAACAAGAAACTAAACACAGAGCTTTTAAAAAAAGATATTAAAAATACCTCATTCAGGAATGCAGATTAATCCTGTCTGAAAGCTGCTGCAAGATTTTGTATGAAAAATCTGTTTTGTTTTCATGATGTTGTAATTCATCCTTTATTTGTTGTCTTGCTAAATATAGTTCAAGAACTATCATTAGAGTATAAG
>VYZQ01055672.1:4365-34631 GCA_013400655.1 Mystacornis crossleyi
AATGCGTATAAATACTTTTTGTTGCATGCAACAAGCCACCAATATTCAAACTTAGGATTCTTTATTTATAAACAGTATAGGAAATACTGCTAATCAATATTTAATTTTTAGATACTAGGTTACAGCATTGGGCTATAATTTCACAAATTAAATATTCAAACTTTTTGGAGACAAGCCTATGTGTTTTCAATCAGATTTTGGACTTGCATGCTGCCATCAGGGAATCAGGACTTTACCAGACCAGTGTAAGGACGAGATTCTGCCTTACAAAGATGACATCTGAATAAACACTTGCTATCCCAGATCTCAGTAATCCTTTCTAATTTGTGTATTTTTTCCATTCCACTGAGTAATAGGCAGCTGAAATAAATTTAGTCTCAGATATGCTGGTGACATTTTTCATGAAAAACATTGTCTATGTAGCCTCATAAACTTCACAAAATATTTAACAAATGTATCTCTCACAGTTAAAGCCATTTATCTTTTTTTTTCTCAACTTACAGTATCAAGTGTTTTTTATGAACTCCTCTTTCAACAGGACAGTCTATTTTAGAGAATAGCTCATGATGTGGTGAAGCAAATCATAGTTTTTGACAAAATATGAAGCAAATTCCACTTTCCAAAACATGATATTGGGGAAGTGAAAAAGAGCTAGGCATTTACAGTTCATTCTCAGCATTGCTTTCTAGGGAAGCAGTCATCTTGCATTCCATCTCCAACCAGAAGGAAGAAAGATTTGGAGTTCAAGGATCAAACTAGTTAGGAAGCTATGGTACACAATTAGTCCCTTTTGTAAGCTATAAAACTGGGTGTCTCCAGTTTCAAAGCTGTGTTCACAGAGCATCTTTCAGCATGACAAAAATTCGATTTTTTTTAAAGTTCATAGGTTAAGGAAACTGAAAGCATTTTTAGTAGTTCTTAAACTTTGCAACATACTGGCATCTAATTATACTTTATTGAGCTTTTATAAGATCTTTTTCTTGTACAAGAAACCTCGATGATGCGACCAAATGACAACCAGTCATTTCAGCTGAAGGCCTGACAAATTTTGAATGCTCAAGACTTTGGGGAAGCCCATGTCAGCTGCTGATTTCAGTTTTGAAGGAGTACATTACTTTACTGAGAACCCATTCAGTGATTTCAGAGCGGGGAAAGAAAGTAATTTCTGCTCAAGTACTGTAGCTCATTTTTAAGAGGTGCTGCATCTTTCTAATTACTGTTTCCATTGATAATATGTTAGATGGACTGGGGAGGTGGGGTGTCTGGAGAGCTGCTGCATTTACATCACCAGCTTAAAAATTCCTCACTTGCTGGACGAAACCTGTCAGAGAATTCCCTGAAGGTTTCCAAAACACTGGGCGGGGGAAGCAGGACCCAAAAACCAAACTTGCCTTAACTGCAACTACAGAAGGCACTAAAGGCTGCTTGAAATAAGCTCAAGTGGTCACCTCTGCTTACTTTAAAAAATGGGCATCCTTCTATGTCAAATGCTACTTATTTATTTCTCTGTACTGTTTCATTAGCTCAGTTAGGAGTCTTTAATGCAAAAGCTTCTGAGGAGTTCCAACTTAAAGATAAAACAGGAAGCTACTGTATTAAAAGTGGACAAACACGAATATTTGGAAGCAAGATCAGAACATATAGGCAGCATATTGCAGAAGCAAAACATAGTGTGTGATGCAAAAAAAAAATTAAATTATGTAATCTTGATTTAAAATACTTTTTTTTTCCTCTCAATAGCTGGAATTATCCATCTAGAACCAAGCAGTTTAGTTTTTTGGAGCAGAAACAAGATGATAAGTCTTTCCATCCATTGCTTCAAAAATTTCCTCTTTGTCTCTGGTACCCCCTGAGCACTCAGGTAGTGATGGAAAGTCACCTCTTGAGCTGAGCTCCAGTTAGAGCTCCTGAAAGCCTGACACCAGGCACTGCCAGTTGGTACCCTTCTATGAAGACCAGAAACCAGATCCTCTGAAAACAAATGGTGCTATTGGCATTAACCATAAGAGAAGCGGAGAAACTCTCAGAAAAAAAATGGGTGAGAACCAAAGCTATACATTATAGGATGGGTATTTTATGAGAGGACACTGTTCCATGTCTGTCAAGATCTGATGAGAAGGGCCACTGAAGAGGGAGACTCTTAAGTACTCCTTCCAGAGACTCTCTTGGATGTAAAACTGCTGTGAAGATGAGTAAGCACACTAGCAAGAGAGAAAGTACAATGACATCGATAATACATGCACCTAGCCAGAAAAAGAAGCTGTCTTAGATTTGAGATGTAGGCCCATGCAAACATCATAAATTTCCACAAGGCCAAGTGCAAGGTCCTGACCTTGGGTCGGGTAATCCCAAGCATAAGCACAGGCTGGGCGGTGAAGGGACTGAGAGCAGCCCTGACAAGAAGGACTTGGGGGTGGTGGTGGATGAGAGGCTGGACATGCCCCGGGAATGTGTGCTTGCAACCCAGAGAGCCGGCTGTACCCTGGGCTGTACCCAAAGCAGCGTGGGCAGCAGGGCAAGGGAGGGGATTCTGCCCCAGTGCTCTGCTCTGGGGGGACCCCAAGGGGACTGGTGCTGCATCCAGCTCTGGCTCCCACAGCATTACAAGGGATTTGAATGGGTCCAGAGAAAGGCCACAAAGGATCCCATGCCTAAACCATCTCCTATGAAGACAGGTTGAGAGAGTTGGGATTTTTCAGTCTGGAGAAGAGAAGGTTTTGAGGGACCTTAGAGCAGATTTCCAGTACCTAAAAGGGGGCTTAAAAGAAAGATGGAGAGAGACATTTTCACATGAGTATGTAGTGACAGGACAAGAGGGAATGGCCTTAAACTGAAGGCGGGTAGGTTTAGGTTAGATATTAGGAAGAAATTCTTTACAGTGAGGGTCATGAGGCACTGGCACAGGTTGCCCAGAGAAGTTGTGGACACCCCATTCCTGGAAGCGTTCAGCCTTGGGCTGTGTGGAGCTCTGAGTAACTTAGTCTAGTGGGAGGTGTCGCTGCCTACAGTGGGGGAGTTGAAACTAGATAATCTTACAGGTCCCTTCCAACCCAAAGCATTCTGTGATTATGTGAATACTCAGGAAAGTATGCACAGGTTAAAACAAATTCAGCTATAAGGACAAAATAATCCAGAACTGAGAATTCTGAATGAGGAAGAATATGGAGGAAAGGGACAGCCAGGAAGCTGCACAACTTTAACAGAAGGAAAGAAATAAAGGAAATTAATCTGTGTGAGCAGAATTTTAAAAGTGGATGTGTCAGGGATAGGAATTCTTAATGACAATAAGCTGCGAAAGGGGATTGGAAGGCTGATCTTAAAGCCAGCTGAGGGAATGAATTTTCTGGTTTGCTTGAGGTTTAAAAAACATTGTGAAGTTGGAAGAAAAATCACTGAGGAAAATGGTGAGTGCAAAGGACTTGACTGGATGGGACTCTTGGGAGACATTACTCCCACATGAACTAGAGAAAGACAAGAAAAGGAAAATGTTTATTTCCTTGTGATGAAAAGCATTACTCTTTTTTCTGTTCCAGTAACATCCTTACTTAGAGATAGTCCACATGAAATAAGCCTTGAAGCACACGGCTGATTTACTGGTCTACTCCATTATTAACTTCAACTACTTTTTCAATATTTTTTTATTAATACTTACTTAGTGAAACTAAGTATTTTTAGTTTCACTAAGAAGTCAGCGGGAATTTTTCTACTTGTTTGGAGCACAGCTAGATTTTTGTATGTGGTCCTCAGAGCCTTTTTTAAATAATAAAGTTTAGCATAACAAAGAAACTGAACTCAAGACATGGCTAAGTTTTTTCTAGAGTCAAGTCAAATAAACTTATGTGTCAGGGGAAAAAAATTTAACTATATTTAAACTTTCTTCCCTAGCTAGTAAACTGTAGTTGTCAGAATCCTTGGTTGTATGTGCTAAGATTTCAACAGGGTCAGATTGTTTATATTTGTTGCAGTTTATACTCTTTCTAAGGGCTAGGTTATTCATCTATGGGCTTACTTTCTAGTTATTTGAACTTTGTTTCATCATGTCAGAGTAGTTTTCAGAAAACATTCCCAGGAAGGCTATACTAGCAGTTACAATAGGTTTTTTAATTTACTATTACTTTATAGGCAAACATTATATCTGACAGAAAATCTGGCATCAGGATGACAGTGTAACATAAGTGAAAACACAGGGATAGTTAATATGGTCAAGGTTCAGACCTCATGCAAGGAAGCATGAGGGTTTTTTTAAGTCAATTCCTTAGAAGCAGAAAAGCACAAGATTTTTGTATTTTTTACTTTTTCACTTCAGCTGTCTTTTGCCTAATTTATCCATTTTTAAGTTGTATTAAGAAAGTGGAAACTGGTGCTTCATTTTAATAGTTGAATTACTCTGTTTCTAAAAAATCATTCTGAAAAGAAAAGCAAAAATATGGAAGTTTTTTCATTAGGTCTTCACCAGGGAATTCTCGAGTAAGAAAACCATCTGAATAGACAGGGTGTTTGTTAATGCAATTTGAAGTATGCTAAGTGTGTTTTCCACTATTATGTGTATTTCAGTCTTGATCTGCAGCTTTTTGGCATTTGAATGTTAACACATTGCACAGCTGAGATTGTCAGTTGACAGCTGATACCCTGAAAAAATGAGGCTATTGCTTCTTGACTGAATGGCATATTCTCCTTAAGGTGCCAGTTTATATTTCATTCTGAAACTGTGGGCTTGAACTAGTATCTTGCAGGTAGCTACACCTTGTAAATGGAAAATGAGGAAAATTGTTGCATAGAACACAATGTGCTTCATGTGAAAAGACCTAAAGCAAGTATATAAAGTGTCATAACATGATGTCTACAAGTTTTGTCAAGGAAGAAAAAACTAAAATAAGTTTTAGGTGCCAGGGATCAAAATTAAACCTCTCAGCTTACTCAGGTACCTCCGTGTAAGTCTGTACATCAGGTCACATGATGAGCAGCACATGGATGTCACATCGTGGGGGGGAGCTGCTATGGGGGCTATGGCTATTGCCCAGGAAATGTCCTTTCCACTTAGCTGGGTGTCTCCCCATTCCCACACCCTGACAGAATGGAACAAAGGGGCTTTTTCCTTCCAGGATCACACACATCAGGTGCAGGCCTGAACCAAAAAAGCAAGCATAGCGATGCAGCTGATACCGGGAGTGCAGGAGGTGAATGACTCTTAGTGCCTGCAGCGTGAGAATGAGCAGGTCTGCAGAGCTGTTGTTTGGACAGGGCTTAAGACACTGCTCAGTCATTTTTCTACTAGAGATTTTCAGAAGATCCTACTAGTTTTAAATGGATACAATTACTTTCTCCAAAGATGAGAACTTTTAGATTTTCCCCCTGTCAAAAAGTTCTTTTAAGGGGAGTGATAAAGATCAAATGTTTGCTTAGTGCGCTTTCCTGTGGTTTTGACAAACAGTTTGTTCAAAAAACATTCTAAAACATTGCTTCTGAAGTACACAAATTATGGCAGTTGTGTGAGTGATTATGCTGTACCAGACTGGAATGCTCTAATACGATAGTTTTGATTTTATACTGAACTACTCTGATCCTCATCAAGCTTTTGAAGTGCACATAGCTAGTTTCAATCTCTTGATAATTATATTACTAAAAGATACTATACAGTCTAAAAATTGAATGCCTATTAAACGAATTTCAGTTGCTAATGTTAAGAGAGCTGTAATGAATCAAAAAAGGGGTTTTTTTCCCCTTTTGGAATGTTGTTATTTAAGTCGTTGTAGCTAACTGTTCAATAAAATAGTGTGTTAAGCTCTCAGCTCTGTTACCACAACACACTGATTTTAATACCTAAACAAAATCAATGATAGAAATTTGATATGTTGTTGTATAGTTGGGGTTTTTATTTTAAGAACTCTGTATAGTTGGGGTTTTTATTTTAGAACTCTAATATGATGCTAGAGACCTACATACAAGTAGAAAATTAAAAAGATAATTTTTTCTCTACAGTATTAAAGGGAGTTTGAGCAAAGCTAGGACACTTACATGCTGCTTGGGTTTAACAAGCAATCTCCAGAGACAGCTGAATTGGGAAAAAACTTGCTGCCATCTAAGAATTCTGAAGTATTTGCTCATTTAGAGAGGAAAATGTTCTCCTCACAGCTTTTGTGAATAGTGTAGCTGTGAAGGATACTAGATTTCCATCCATACTTTTATCAACAGAGAGAGAAGTTAACAGAGAGGGGATTGCATATTCTATCAGCCTTCTCTTTTTAGTAGTAAGACCTTTTCATGACCTTAGTAGGTTCCTGGAAGATTGTTACCTAAGCTGATAAAGCTTCATATGAGCAGTATAAAGACAGCAGAAAAGTTCCTGTGGCTTTCTGCTCTCTTTCTTCAGACTAAGCCATAATGTGCTGGAAGTTGGAAAGAGAACAGATAGATTTCATTTAATCATACAAATTGTTGGATATGTTTGCTGAGCTTTGTAAACAACATCTTAATTTTAGGGTTAACCTGTTCCATAAACAGATAAAAACTAACAGGATTTTCAGTAATTACTTGGAACAAAGTAAGAACTTTTTTTAAAAAAGCTTTTAAGGAGTAGTAATGTCTTTTCCTAGGCAGCTTAAAAACTGACACAGTGAGTGTTTGCAGAACCATCTAGGTGTGGGATTTTTTTGTACAAAACAGATCTGGATTTCGTAACCTGAAGAATTCTTTAACATCTCCTCTGAGCTTCGTTTACTTGGAATAGATATCAGGTTCACCAAAAAGTATTTTTTATTCTCACTAGAGAATAAATAAATTTTTTTTCCCTCTGCCCCATTTCCTAGAAATATGTCTGGTCAAGGAAATGAAATGATCACAGTATTTCCAGTTGTAAAGCCCTTTTTAACTTACTGTTAAAGGGTTATTAGGTTATTTGGTTTAATGCCGTGTAATGCACCATATCTTTAAAGCACTTCCAGGTATTAAATTACTGTGCTGTATTTCTTTTCTCTCCAAATGTTTGCCTTTTAAAATTATCTGAGGTTCCTATTATTTTCTCACCTCTAGTTTATATTTTGCTAGTCTGAGAAATTCAAATAATAAAATGGCAGATAAAATTGTCAGTGCTTATTTCTGAAACTTCTTATTCAGTGCCATAGAAACTCTCCTTTTCTTGAAGGATCTAGTGATACTTACCGTCCACTGACACATTGGTTTCACTGTTATTACTAGTGAGATAGTTCCTAGGGTGCATTTGGACAATCAAAATATTTTCTGTGCATGACATCCTTGTTTCAGGTACTATGTATGTACATGAATTTTTTTTTTTTTTAAGAGCCATCTTCTCCCATTTTCCCTTATGCAGTCTGTACAGGTATCCTTAAGATTCCCATTAGTATTTTAACTAGTATCTCAACATGTTAACTAGGTGCAAGAACCATTTTTCTCAGAAGTACAACTTGAATCTCCAGTTCCAGGAAGACTTTTTTTTAAAATCAGTAGGAGTGGTGACACACTGAAACAGGTTGCCTTGAGAAGCTGTGGATGCCCCATCCCTGAAAGTGTTCAAGGTTTGGCTGGATAGGGCTTTGAGGTACTTGATCTGGAAGATGGCCCTGCCCACAGCAGAGGGGTTGGAACTAGATGATCTTTGAAGATCCCTTCCAAACCAAACCAGTCTGCAATTCTGTGATTCTGTCAGGATGTGGGAATAGAAGACACCAAAGTCTTATGGAAAAGCCATCAATTCTGATTTGACTTTTGTACTTAAGCTGTTTTTTATCAAGTGGGAAGCATAATGTTTATCTATATATTCATATAATATTTGCAGTCTAGTCCACAGTTCTACCTTCTGCCTATTGTCTCTGGATTCTGAGGCCTACAAACTTCAGGGCTAAAACAGTATGTCAGAATGAGAGCCGTACAGCACGCTGCTTTTGTAAGTTCTTCAGCAATGCTGATAAATCTGCCTCTTCCGGGGGATTTCTGTTAAGTTTTCCATTCCTCCATTTGTCTCTCTCAGGCTGAAGAGGCTGATTGAACTTATTCTAGGGAGCTAATTAGTATAGACTGAGGCACGTGATGAAAACTCTGGGTTTGCGAAGTTCCAAAGATCCAAGAGTGGCACCTCTCTGTTGCAGACACTAATGGAAGATATAAGACTGTCTCTTCTGAATCAGTTGGCAATATTTTGCATGTCTAGCCCTATAATAATAGTGGGGGAAGAAATCTTACTTTGCCCTCACCCTGGCTTTCAGCCAAAGCTGTGTAGAAGCCCATGAAATGACAGATGCAGCAGGAGGTTCTTGCATTAAAGTATGTAAAAAGTTATTAAAGAAATAATGGTTAGCTAAGCTTATTAGTATTGTAAATCAAAGAATATGGTACATTTTCAAAAGCAAATCCTGTAGCAGGTGAAGGACAGCATCAAACAGTCACTAAAGGTACTAGTTGTCATATTTTGAAGATTGGAAATGGGCAACTTCCATTCTAAGCAATACATATATGACAGCTTAGGAATCAAGCAAGTGATATTGTTTTACTTGGTAAATTAAGGTGAGATGCAAATTATTGAATTTTTTCATAATCAACAAGAAAAAGAGCAGTAACAATAACTGTAAAAGAAACACCATTCTCAACTTCAGTCTCTCTGACAAAATATCAAAGATAATCTAAAGGTTATGCTGTTAAATTTTATGTATTAAGTGGATATGCAAACAAAAAGGACTGGAAACTGGCAATTCAAGCATCTTCAAGCTCATTTCCTACATGTACACTTGAAAAAAGAAAAAAAAAAGGAAAAGAAAGAAAGAAAAAAAGGAAATTAAGCACTTGATGTCAATAACTGATGGAGATAATCTCCCAATTTGCTGTTTGGACTAGTCAAAGATGACAAATTTATGATCACATTAATAACAAAGCACAGGAAAATGTATCTTGAATGCCAGCAAGAGACTGGTTCTGTAAAACAAGCCTCTATTTATCACATTTTTTACTGATAACATCTTGAAGAAGGTGAATTCTCTATTTCAATTTTGTCTCGTGGATCTGTACAAGAAAATCTTATCTTCTCTGTTGATTTTGTACAATTTCATTCCTGTATCACCAATTTGGTATTTGCGGAATGATGCAGAAGTGGTCTCTACGACACAGTTTTTAAACACATGCAAAAGCGTCATTTCAAATCCTTTCACTGAAATTTACCTACAGGAGACACAACAGTAAACTGCGTAATTTTATCTTCCAGAGTAGTGTGGAAATATTTATTGGTAACATACTAATTTGAAATTAAGAATGTATTTTCTTTTGAGTCCTGTCAGTATTCTTTTGCGTAAAAAATACATTTTTGATAGACAGAAACAAGCACTTTTCACAATAAGTAAAAATAGATGCATTACTTAAGAAAGGAATGCAGGATTCAGAGTCAGAATCATCTCTCTCATACTTCAAAATCCAACACTGTTCAATATATTTGTCCTTATCCATCGTGTGCAGATGGCTTTGGATGGCAGCATGTCAAAGTATCTTTTTGTATTTGGCAAATGACATTCAGTACAACAATAATTATAATTTTTCAGGGTATCAAGACAAGGGAAAATGAATCTCAGTTAAGAGTATCCAAAGATACTGCATTTCTATCAGCAGGGCATCCCCCTCCCAATCTGCTGGGATGGTTCAGGAGGAAGCTCTGGTCTTGGGTTTAAATGTTGACTCCTGACACAGACTTTTATTTTCTAGTCGTTTGATCTGCTGACAAACTACAAATAAATTACCTATATTCCAGATGCTATCATCGATTTGATCATACATTGTTTTCAGCTGTTTGTAACAGGAAAGACAAAGAAAAATAGGACCTGTTTCCTTTACACTATTGCTTTGGACAGTCATATCTCCTGAGTCATAGGATCCAGTCAATATACTAAGAAGCAAATTCAAGTCAGCATTCAGTTTTTTCAATGTCTTAATACCTGAAAAAAGTGCAGTTCCTTGAGTACAAGTGCTGTGATCCAAATGGTAAAGCTGCCATTTATTCAGATAAAAATAGTTCAATTGTTGACCTGAATGGATTGCATATCTTTTAGGAATACCTGAAAACCTGGTGTTTTATATAAAAAGTTCCAACGTATAATAGCCAACATATATGTCTATATTTAAAATTTCCAATCTTGTATCTCAGCTGCATACCAACCTGCTATCATCTCAATTGAAAATTTTATTACTGAGAGCTTTATTCTCCCTGCTCACACACACATTAGGAAAAAATCTTACACTTCAGTATACAAATTGATCCCAAGATAGGAAAAGTCAAAGAGGAAAATTCATTTCAGGTATATTGTTGCACAGCTGATCTAGGGTTTTGGCCTTTGCTTCGCAGTATCATTACTGGCTTACTGCTAAAGAGTGGATTAGGTAGAATAGTGGTTTATTCTAGTTTGTCATCTGAATGCTTAAACATAATCTGCTTTTCAAAAGATATTCTCCAGTTTTACATATGGCACACACCATAGTGACATAATGCATTATTAAAGTTCAGACTGAAGAAGTGTGTTTTCATGAAGAAGCAATCTGTAGTAACTGTAGAAAAGTCTTCTGCTTCCTATGCAGGAGCAGATCAGAAAAGAACCGGGACGTATCTAACTCATTTTCTTCCCATTGTGTTTATCCATTAAGCAGATGAAGTGCACACTTCCCATGCTGTTCCATTCATACAGCCCCGCGTTCATTCAGAAACAGAACATTTCCTTTAGTTGATGGATTAAAGGCAGGAGAGGGGGAGGTGTGTAAAAGTGTTTGGGGATGGGCAATATTTCAGGAACAGTGTTTAAAGGTTAATTCACACTAGAAGTTGGTAATGTATATTTTACACAACTTTAAAACAAAACAGGTTCTACCTCTTAAATGAACAAAAATAAATTCTAAAGAGCAAGACCTAATGAAGGTTTTTGTGCAATTGCTGAGAAGCTAAATGTCAGATTATTTTTAAAAGCAATCTTTTATTGCACTTTCAATACACTAAAAAATTAAGCAAATATTATTTTTTCAGCCCACCTTGACTGACCTTGCATGATATTTTGGGAGGTTGAGATATGAACCTAAGAATGTGTATTTGTGACCTTATCAAAACAACAAGTAAACTCGGTAAGCGACTTTAAAGGTTATTGTTTGCTTTTTATCTTCACTTGCAGACCAGGTGTCTCTAGCAAAGTAAATCTGAGGAAAAGCTACTTTTTGTTGGAGGCTCTTTGTGAACAAAACAGATGACATAGAGAGCAGGTGTTAAAATAGTGAAAAAGGCAAACAGCAGATATTTTACAGGATGTTTAGCTGTGGAAGAGTTAGGAAAAAAAAAAAACAGGCTCTTCTAAAGCATCTTATTTAGAAGTCTTTGCTCAAATACGAGAAACACTTCTCTGTCTTGTAAATCAGAATCTGTCTTTTGATTGCCCAAAGAATGGGTCAGAGATACTTATCCTCATGGCACTGATTTCCCAGGGACTGACAGGAAAAAGCGTAGTTTTTGCTAAAAAAAGGATGCTGGAATTTGCCTAATGGTTTCTGTTTACCTGATGCCACTTATGATACTGTTTTTGTCTACTTAAGTGGCAGTTAGAACTGAAGTGTTGTGTGATTTTACTATTTATGTTAGGAAATTGCTTAGCAGCTGGGTAGATTAAACTGTTCTACTTTGTGTGGTTTTCATTATACACTGCACATCTGTTAATTTTAGTCTTAACATTACCATGGTGAGCATTGTGAATTAATAAGTAGAAAGGTAAGTAAGTGAAGGAAAGTAAGTTTGCCTGTTTAAAAAAACAAAACTACTCAACTGACATTATTCGTGTCTCTAAGTTAAGCATCCTAAACATATAAAGAGAGATTTAGAGTTCCACACTGGAGCCTTCAAGTGTATGCATTTTGGATTTAAGCTTCAAGGCTCATTTTCAGGTTGATGAAAACCCTGCGCTGTTTTGGTATGTGACTTTTAACACTCACAAATTCACCAACAGGTTTCATTGGTTGTATCACAGGAGTTCTGTAACTTTGTAACTGATGAGAGTAGTGAACCCTAAAGCAAAATTATTTTATAACTATGTATGAAATGACTATTCATTGTAAAAAACTAAATTCTCTCCATTCGCAACACAGATTTCTTTCGCTATGAAGAAACCATTATGGCATCACTGGAACACTTATTTGGAAATACAATGCCAAGTCCTCAAAACATTTATCGCTTAAAAAGACAGGCATCTTGGTACAAAACATAAATGTTTATAAATATACTGTGCAATTAGACTATACTATCCCACTTTTCCAGGTAGTAGTGAAATAAAGGTTTTTTTAAGTCAAAATCTGTTGAACTGCATAGCATTTTGAATCAAATTAATTTCTGTAAAATGTGAAATAGTGATCAGGTTTATTCTCCAGCAATATTAGGAATATATGCTGCAAAATTTTTTTCTGCTCTTTCAGGTACAAATGTTGCCACTTCAGCAGTAAACATGTCATTTTCCCCTAGTTCCAATGGAATTGCACTAAAGGAAGTTCTGTGATATCTGCAACACCTTTTCCAGACTATTTTTCCCTTGAATATTGTACATTTCACTGAAAAATTTACAATGATGCAAAGGATATCCACTAAAGAACTTTCTTGAAATTCTAGCACTTCACAAGGCTAATTTCACTGTAAGTCTGACTTGCGGTCTTTGCTGGAACTACAGTTCTTTTTAAGTGGGGTTTAAAAGGTTAATTTCTGCATCCAAGTTTTGAAATCACATTTCAGATAATATTTTTCAGGCATGCCTCAGATAAAGGTACATTCTATATTCTTTAAATAGAGCTAAAATAGCCCCTGACAGTTAGCTATAAATTAGTAGATCCTTCTTGCATGTCAGAAACTTCAGACATGCCCACAGTCCATCTGTGTATGTAATCTGTCCAAGCAACTCAAATGTAATGACAAACTTTAAAGCACAATCTCTGCAGAACTGTGCAGTTCACGCTTCCTTTCTAGTTAAAATTATGTTCCCAGACTTCAAAGCAACTTTTGCTTGAAAGGTGATTCAGAAATTTAGCTTAGACAACGCACTCTGTGAATTTAGGCACTGTTCAAAGAAAAAAGTCACACTGAAACAGGTAACAGGATGTTAAGCTTCTGGGATAGAAATGATATTCCCCTACCTTCATTAGCCACTGAGTGTTGTTTTCCATGATGTTCTCAAGTAGCTGCAGTCTTTGAACTGAATCATCATAGTCCAGAGGTGCATCCCTTTGCACCGCGTTGGACACGTACGGAGTCGAGGAGCGGCAGTTGTCCGCCTCAGGCAGAAGGAAGGTGTAGCTGCACGACCCGTGCTGAACCTGGTACTGCTTCTTGCCTATCGTCTCCATGCTCTTACTGAAGGAGTTGTATCCTGAAGTTAAGAATATGCCGCAGCCCAAAAAGAAGCAGGCGGCCAGCTGCATTTTAATCCCTGCGGTAACTCGGCGGACCTAGAGAGTGCTGGGTGCGCTGGCCAGAGCCCGGCCCTAGCTAACCTGCGGCGCAGCCGAGCGCTCCGCTGCCATGTGCCGTCAGGCGAGGGCTGGGCTCGCCTGCCTGCCCCGGCGGGCCGGGAGGTGCGGCCGCTGCCGCGCCGTGCCCGCAGCTGTCAGGCGCGGGAAGCAGCTGCGGCCGGCCCCGCCTGGCCCGCTGCCTGCCTTCTTCTTCTTCTTCCTCCTCCTCCGCCGCCGCGCCGCGTCGAGCCCCCGCCGCCTGGCCACCCGAGTCAATCGCTCCCCTGCCCTTATAGCAGGAGCTGGTAGGAGCAGGCACACGTGTGGAGCGGAGCCGCTCCTCCCTCCCGGGCCCGCCAGTGCCGGGGGGCACCGCACAGCGGCTGGCGGGAGCGGGGCGGCGAGAGGAAACCCCAGGGAGGAGCCGGCAGCGGCAGGACCCCTGCGAATTCCTGCAGCACGGCTCTCGTTAAGAGTTTCCTAGACAGAGCAATCAGTTCCGATAGCCTCCAACTATGCTAGTAAATTATTTGCGATGGTAATCATTTTTAAGCTCTTTCCCCTCGACACCCCCCCCACCGAAGTCCGTGGGCTTGTTTGTTCTTAATTTATATTCTTTAAAATGTGCTGAACCAAGACGTAATTTAGTTGGTGTTTAATACATCGTGGAATTACAGAGAAAGCCACTGTCCTATGCATACAAAAGCAGGCTTGGGTACGTCCTTGCAAAGAGAACAGGAGAGGCAGTAATTAGGGGTTTTCAGCTGAACACAGACTGTATTTTACTGAATCTCTGAGATGAATACTCATTTTTAGGCATGTCTTTCAAGAGTTAAGAGTTTACAAGCTTTTTATTTATTATTTTAAAGGCTTTTTTTGGTCTGTATGACATGGCTAACTTTGGAAGTGCTAATGTTAATAAAAGAGTTAGAAATCACGAGTCAGCTGGGACTGGAAGAGGAAAAACCATCCAGAGGTGGTGGCAGTAAGGCATGGCTCAGGAAGTGGCATGGCTGAATAGGAATTACCCTGTTAGCTCTCCCTCGCCCAATTCTGTGCCCTTGGGAGTGGGAAATACTCATAAAAGGGGAGAGAAATTCTAATAAAGTATTTGAAATTTATATGAAAGAGTAAAATGAAGCTTCCCCTACTTCCCAAGTCCCATGGTCTCTGCAATGATCGGTCATCTTGAAAAAGCGGAAAATTACTAGCCAGTTTACCAGACCCTGGGAAAGAGTCCATTCCACTGAAATTTTGGAAAAAGTTTACTTCTCTGTAGGAAGAAATTGTCTTATTGAAACCAGCATGATAGGATACTGACTCCTGAAGACAAACTGCCTGAAATTTTGGCTAGGTCTGGATCTGGAAACTATAGATTTTTCTTAATTAAAATAAACAAAGGGAATGCCGTGCTAATCAAACTAACATAAATTACTGACCAAAGTTTCTCATATTCAAGGAAAATCCCAGCATGTCTCAGGATCTCTTAGGACAGACTCTTACACAACTTGCTTTATCTCATATGGTGTATTAATGTGGCTTTACTTTTTTATATCATGGAATTTGTTCAGGCGTTGTCAAAAATAATTGTAGCAGTTAAAATTCATGTCTTAGACTGTTGGAAGCTACTGATCTTTCTTTACATAGTTAACTTTGGAATGGAAAATCTCTAGAATTTAATTCTGGAGAATTCCAGAAACATTCTGATTATATTTGGACTGTGATGAGTGGAACAAATTTGTCAGATTTTTTCCTGCGGAGTATTCATGTGCCATTGTTCATCCTTCTAACCAGAGGAAACAGAGGAATATGTTTGGAACAGTCAAGATTATTTGCAACAAAATGTATGTATGTGGAGTGTTTTGTATATGCAGTACACATTCTCCATCCCTTCAATTTTGTATTGCAACAGCAAAGCAGATTAATGTGACAGCTACTTGCATTGATAACAAAGTTTCAAATGTGTTGTATACTGATTTCTAATTTCCAATGAAGTCTTTGAAAGAATGTTTCATTCCCTGTGAATAAGTCTTTTGCAAGATACTTGACCAAACTACTATTATCCAATGAAAACAGAACAGAGCATTAGATTAATGCACTAGACTGTGTGAAGCATTTTTAAGTATCTAACCAGACATTCCGATTCAGTATTTTCTGTTATTTGGGTACTTTAATTAATTTGCTAAGTTAAATAGGAATTTCCCATTATGATTTTTCCTTAAATTGGTCTGTTCCCTGTTTTTCTTGCACAGCTAGCCCAAAAAAAAACAGGGCCATATTTTATTGGTCACCCTTCCTTTTACCACCCTGTGCTTATACTCAACAGAGTAGTGCTGAAAATTAGACTGCTCCAGCCCTGAAAATATCTGTCTCTTAATGAGGAAGAGCTGGAGGATAATCTTTATTTTGCGGATTATATTGTCACGGGAGGTTTTTTTAATTCTTTAGTTAGATGTTAAATGAAAATATGAGACTGAGCAGTGTAGTCTTTCAGAGGTTTTCTTTTTCATTATTAGAGCTCTATTCAAGGGACTGAACACACATAAAATACAAGATTTAAGGGAGAATCTGCTGAGAATTCATTAGACAGGATCTCCATGAGAGGCTTGATTAAATCAGTAGTTTTTGAATGGCTACGAAGCTTGCCATCTGTATGCCAGCCTAGTGAGTCAGATTACCATTGTAATCTGGCAGCTCAGTTTTGGTGGGTTTTTGAGGAGAGATGAGTGTCTCTAAAGGTTTGAACTGGAGTCTGTTTTCCTTTATGAAAGGCCGAAGCATGACCCCGGGAGGCCCTTGTGTTGTAATGAGGCCAGGAACAAAACTGAATTTGGAGACTGCCTGGGAAGCCTTGCTGTATCTTGGGCCTCCACTAGGGAGAACTGTGGTTGTAGGAATACTGGAAAGAGAAACAAGTTCACCTTTTACTGTGTGTTTAAGCTGGGTTTGGTTTTTGTGTCTTGGGTTTTTTTGTTGTTGTTGTTGTGAATGAATGAATGAATGAATGTATGAATGAGTAAATGGCCAGTTGCTGTGGCAGCTGTCTGCAGTTCGGGGAAAGGTACGGAAAGCACAGGTACTATTCTGAGAAGTGACAACAAACTCCTAATGGAAGACTCTTACCAGCACAGCAGGCAATGCCACTTAGCTACTACTCACTGTGCTTCTCATCTAGCTCTTGGAGTAACACCCTGAGGTTCACCATGGTAATATTTTCCCCAGCCTTTCACTGATAATCCCAGGCTGTAGGGGCAGTAACTGGAATACAACCCCCCACACACACATAGGCAGAGAGGGTTTTGCTGTTTTCCCATCTGGGTCCAATGGACTCATATTGCTTTAATGAGGTGCTCTTTCCCACTGTCCAGGACAGTTAGTGAGTGTTCACCTTGCCAACGAAATAAATATACATCCCTTTAACCCTTCGCTACACCATAGTGCCGTATTTGGTGCATCTTTTGGAGCAGTTGATTGTGATTCTTCACCCTTTCTATCCCTTGGGAGCAGCTTTCCCAGCTGTGGAGGAGGAAGTGGTCTTCTCTGCCTCTCCAGGGAATTAAAACCAGTCAGAGTTCAGGGGGAAAGAAAGTAGTAACAGCTAAATTTAGAAAACTGGTGTGAAAAGTAAGGCAAGTTAAATCCATCTTTGTCCTTGAAATCTGAGGAAGAGGAAGGAAGATGCCTGAATGCAGCCTGTTTACTGAGCCTTAGAGGCATTATAACAAGTCTGCTTGAAGGGGAGGGCTTATTCTGAAAACTGAATGACTGAGAAGATCTGTCCCCTGTCAGTTAGGAGAAGGACCATTTCTTTGTTAGACATGCTGAAGGAGGAAGGAATTTAAATAATTTGGCATGGAGTCTTATAAATGTCAGAAACTGAATAAAAAGTTATCATTCAGACTAGTCACATCCTCTCAATATTTCTTTCATGTTCGTTGTTCTCCTCATCTTTCATTTCTGCTGTTGATATGGAGTGTTGTATTTACATTCATGATACATTTTTTCTGTAAACTAAAATACAGCTTTTAGCCTGTGAGTTCCTGCTTGCTTTAGAGTCGAGTGTACACAGTATATGCCATAAAATAGCAAATAGTGGATTGGTATATTTAAAGTACAAATTAGATCTTTCCCTTTTTAGAAAGAAGATACCCACTCTACAGAACTCACCTTATAAGCAGAGCTGAAATGTATATTTTGTCAAAACTAAACATTTAGAACATTTTGCCAGATGTGTGCAGGCAATTTCCTTTCCTGGGAAACAGTAAATTCCCTTACTCAGCCAATCCTGGGTTTCTTCCATACAGCATATGACTAGGCTGCTTTGAGAGAGATGCCTGAATTCTACTCACAGTATCTTTCCAATTATCATTTTACTTACAGCTGCACAGCTTCTGTTTGACAGATACAGAGCTCTTGTAAGATCTCTGATAGAAAAGGAAGCATATAAACTTTGTAAGTAATGTAAGAAAATGTTGACTTGGCTTTAGTTTGCTATCTGCAAACTTTGCCACCTAAAACTTTGAAGATGTTGATTTAGTAGATAAGTTCTCATTTCAGCAGTTTTCTCATTTTAGGAAGGGAAAACTACATAATAAAATATGTGCAAACTAAGGGCAAAACCATGTAAACAAGTAGGTTTGGTGCTGCATTCTTACAGGGGTATTTGATCCACATATATAAATGAAAATGCTGTAATGTGAAAATATGTAACTTCAAAATCAAATCTGAGATGAAAAATCATCTGAAGCGTGGAATAAATTAATAAAGTATTTTATATATTCCTGGTATTTACATTCCTCACATTTTGTCACTCAGTGTTAAGTCCCCACCAGGTTCCTGGTACTTCAGTATTAGTTTATGATAGTTCCATTTGCTGTCTTCCAAATACTTTCTTCCACTGTGAGTAGTTCAACATTTTTCTCAGGAACAAATGTCAACAAGGACAAAGCTCATGAACTAGTAACTTAAAAAACAGGGGACAGGATCCAGGACCCTACTGGATTTTTAGTCTGCTGAAAATCTTGCCTGTTTTTAGATCTTACACTTTTTTTGAAAGAGAGGTATGACAGGTTATTATGTTTCCCCATAAGCCAAACAATTTCTTTTCATCAAGACCCATAGTTCAGATTTTTAGCACTTTAAAATTAATGATATCTTACCAGTCATTCCTACTTTCCCCACCATTTACTCGTTATCTTTTTTATTTAGTCCGAGCTTCTGCACCAGTCTCCCATGACTTCTTTAACAAAGTCTCGGGATTCCACTCACTTTCTCAGCTGCAGCTTATTTCCAATCACTCAGAACATCTGGTGTAACATCTTGTGAATTCATAATCATCTTTATGTTCCATCTCTGACGTTCCATCACGTTCTCCTTTGAGTGCCCTTCCTTAAAAGGGAGGGCATTTGCCCAATAGTTCTCATATTGTACTTCTGCTGAAGGGACAAGAGGTCAATAATCTGATCCACTGAAAATTTCAGTTACCACTCTGTCTTGGTGACTCAGTCTGTTTGTTCCCATCTTGCCCTGTAACATCCAATCCATCATTTCAGTACACAGTATTTTTCCTAGATGTCACAGCACTAGTGAAGCATAATGCAGCCAAACCCAGACCTTGTGTATTCCCTTGGAAATGGTTGCATGCTCCCTTTTTCTCCTTAGCAATTGATACTGCCACCATCCTTCCATGCATTTAAATCTGTAATCTGCAAGTTATGTTTCCTTTGTTTCTTTGATGTTTTATTCTCTCCCTTTTTTGATGTTATGCTTTCATTAATGTGTCTAAAATTCCTATCTTGGTCCTTATCATCAACATATTGAATTTTGTAACATAATCTGTCTGGCTCCTCCGTAATATCTGAAACATGACTTGCTTATGAAGCTTGTTATATTAGTTCTGCCTCAGTAAATTACATTCAACTTTGCTATCATAAGGATAGTTAGACAACCATCAGAGCTTCACACAAGTAGATTATGTACTTAACTGCTTCAAATTCAGAGGGTCCAAATTTAGCACCTCTCCTACCAATATGTCAACTTCATTGCTTTCTTTGTAGCCACTGGCTGGATTGGCTTTCCTGGACTATCTTGGGTTAAACTTGGGATATTTTTTCTCAGATAATCGGATATTTCATGTGATCATGTTTTCAAATTACAGACTTATTTTGGTGTCCCACTTTTTTCAATATAACATTTTCTCAAGGTTTTCTCATCGAGATTGTATTAACATTAAAAGCCATTCTATATTTTATATATACATAATTATATCTGTATGCATCTGTTGTTGATGCTTCTATACCTAAAATATAATTGGTCATGTTAGTTTAGATTGGGACTTTATGATATCACATCTTGAGTAATAACAATCACATGAATTAGTGGGGTTTTTCTAACTTCTGTCATTATCACTTCCACATTCCAAAACTTTGTTAAATACAAAATGCTTCTTATTTCTGCTGTTTCGTTACTTTTATAGTGATTTCCTTTTTCAGTCCAAAAATTCAAGTGATACCTAAAGTAGAATTCACAAATATCTATTGAACTCTAGTCTATACAAATAATGTAGGCACATATCTAAGAATACTGTCACTGTTCATTAATGAAGTTCCTGTTTGTAGGACAGATGGTAGTGTCTTTCACTGTGAGCATTTTCTAATAATGAATGTTATTTTAATCTTTGAAAGATGAGTCATCCACATACAGAAGTAGGAAGTGAGTCCCAGGATTATGAAGAATAGTTGCTACGTGTCCTTCCTCCTTAACATTTTTATATAGTTTGGCTATAGTGCCCAAAGGCTGTGCTTACTCTCTTCAGAGCTATGTGATGACAGCAAACTTTAGCTGGTAACAAGTGTAATTACATCTTAAACTCAAATAGCACGAGTTCAAAACTGACATGGAAATTACAGCTAATGTTAAGGATCTTACAACTGCACTGCTGAATAGCTGACAGTATTAAGTGCTGTGCCTTGTCATCTCCCATACTGGGCAAAGCATAATATAGCACTTGTTCAAACAAGTTATCACTGGTTTGAAACTGAATGAAATAACTTGGGGGCTAATGTGTAGCAACTCGCTCTAGTAAAGCCTTTAAAACCTGTTTTTAAAAATTGTTACCATAGCATTTGTGTATTTACTCTTTACTGTAGAATTATAAGTGAGAAAACTTAACAGATGTTCTTACTCTGTATGCTTATATACTGTTTCTATGCTTTGAAAAATATCTTTTTAATTTCAGTTTGGGACATTTGGACAATTTAAACCTAAAATCTTTATGTAAGGTTTTGACTTTCGTTGTATTATGTGAATGCTGTATTATGTTGATGTGAAAAGGCAGCAGACTTTGAAAGAATCCAGAAGGCTTTTGGAAAATGAGAAATCTGCCTTACTGACATGCTAAAGAAAAATGCATGTGCCGTTTGTTTAAAGGAATGTATTTTTAAAAACGTCTAAGCAGTTGACAGTAAGATAGCCTTACAAGTCACCCCAGTCCCTGTGATTTAAATCCTTCCTCTTGTAAGCAGTCCTGCAGGTTAGAGGAAGGTTCTCTCATCTGGCAATAGCACACTTATTGGATAATAACAGCATGTCACACTTCCGAAGAGCATGTTCAAGTTAAGAATCTGAATTCAAAGATAAACTGATGTCAAAGAGGGAATGAAAAGGAAGTGAAAAATTGTGTAAGAGGAATAAACAACACTTTCAGAGAGGGAGAGGACATTTACAGCAACAGTAAGGTACCTAGTTCCTGACATCTGTTTCCCTCAAGAAAAAAATACAGTACATGCACTAACCTTTTTATGGAGAGTACAACAAAAATATTTGCACCATGTTTTCATACATTCATATTTGTTTAACTGTTTTATGGATGTGTAATTTGAAGAGGACAGAGCAACTGCAAACTATTTTTGCACTTCATAAAGGTAAATATTTTCTTTTTTTCAGTACTAATAAACATAGTTCAGTAACTCAAAATCATGGTTCAGTTCTCAAAAACATTTCCCACCCTCTTGCTAATTCTGCCACAAAAACTGGGCATTCTTTTTATTGTTGGTCCTACTGCTGTACAAGCAAAGGAAGGAATTGAAGTGGGTTATTTTCCCTGGTTAGTGAGGCATCAGGACCCATGATGGGACAGGACAAAATTTAGTTGCATACAGATACCAAGATTAGGGCTTCTTTGAGTTTGAGCTCCTTGCTTCCATACAACTTACTGCTCTGTAAATAGTAACTTAAGTACATCACTGTCTGAGTAACAGTCTGTTCTTTATTTCTCCAAATATACCCTTTTCTGGAAAGATAATCCTCCATCTCCAGTAGAATATGTAGACAAGATCAAATCTCTTATGAGATCTCTTATCATTAAACTGGTATATTTTCTTCCCAACACAAACCAATTAGAAGGTCATTTTACTGGACTTTTATCTAAATCTGAATTATTACTTGAGTAATTTCCCTACACAGGAAATTCAAATCTATAAAAATCTTTATTCTGTCTCACTAGAAATATATGTACAGGAAATTTGGAGACAACATTGGTGATGTCTATATTGTTGGGATGTGAATCCACATTCAGGCTAGCCACAGCCGAAGTGGTTTTTATTTACAAATCAAATAGTTCAATCTTAGCTTATTAGCTTGAGTATGACTTGATTATAGAACACCTTGCTTGTAGTTGTATGTTTTTACTTGATTTTTATGACAATACTTTCAGTCGAATCTGTGATCAAATTCTATTACAAATAACTAATAAAGCTTCACCCTTGGTTTTAAATGAAACATTCTGATTTGTTACTGCTTCAGCAATGTGAGCCTTAATAGTAATGTCCAGTGATTAGCATTTTTCTTGAACATAAATAACTTTATTTCTAGTTCATCAAATTAGTTATCAGATGATGTTCTACTAATTTCTGCCTTCCTTTGCCTGTTCACCCACTTGAGTATCATTTTTAGGAAGCAAAATCCATATGTTAAAATATTTACTAGATGATGTCATGAAATTACAGTATCTCCTAACTCGGCCAGCTTAGAATATTTTCTTTTTGCATTAATGAATGTTGTATCCTTGTTTAGGGTGATAACATGCTCTTCTTTGATTAAATGCAAAAATCATGTCAACCAAGATTTCCTTGTGGAGTCAGAGAAATTTCTCTCTGTTGGTCAGAAGGAGACTCTTGGGTAACAAGTTCAGATGTCAGCACCAGAAGTTAGGTGAAATGAATGTCATGAAACTTATGGAAACAAGTGATGGTTATTTGAGATTTCAAATGTGTTTCATTGTTTCATCTTAAAGTGCTTTTGTTACTATATTATCAGTATTTTTCATTTTATTACAGTTTTCAGACTATTGTATCCAAACTGTATTGTTTTGCCTCTCTTCTCTTATGGTAATGGATTCACTTGGACTGTGATTTGATTAAAAAAAAAAAAAAACAGGCCAGTAAGAAATTGGGTCTAAATAGATTATTCACCCTGGAAAGATAATTCTTTTACATTGTAGCCATATTTTGCAAGGTTAAGAGCACTATACCTTTGGTAAATGTCAGTTGAAACGTTTAAGCAAGGACTGTTCTGGAACCCCAGTGCAGCCCATGGTGAGGAAGGATGGACGGGCAATGGATCGAGTTTTCGGCCAGCGGTGAAGTATTCCAGGCAGGACTACAGCAGGCAGGGAAACTGTTGGGAGTCATGGCCTAAACTTTGTTTCAAATTGATATAGAGTATAAAGATATATCTTCTGAAGCTAAGATCTATGAGACTGTAGAAAAGCCTCTCATGAGAAGCAGTGGAATCCCTGTTGCATGAGTAATACAGATGGCAAAACACTGAAAAATGGAAAATCCTGCACTGGCAGCAGTATGAATTAAGTGATTTAATAAGCTTTTTCATCTCTTAATTTCTCTCTTCAAACCTCATCACTCTGATGAAAGAAAAATGTTTATGTTGGACCTCCATGTGAAAAGTGCTTGTAGGAAAAAATACCCCTCTTCAGATGATAAAAATATAATTAATATATTTGAAATAATTCTTGCATTTTCTCACAGACATGAAATTAAACCTATCAGGCACAAGCTAATATTAATGTCTGCAAACTGTTAAGCACAATTATTCCAATATAATGCAGCAGTGGGTTTAATATTGGAAATTATTATGGTTTCAGATTTCTTTGCAATATTGGGACAACTTCCTTTTATACTATTAATTCCATCAATTACTTGCAAAACAATACAGCTACTCCAATGGCTGAAAGCATCAGAGTGAGACTGTGCTTCATAGACTATTATTGCCCACATGAAAACCTTCTTTGCTGACTGAGAAGTTTGCAACCAGACAAATTATTCACAATTATCAATGGCTTAATTTCTACTTTTGTTTTCAGAATTTTTTTTAAAAAATAAACTTATTTAAACATATTTACAGTGAATAAGTTTTTTAAAATGCACTTCAGGGACATAATGAATTTAACAAGCCACAGATTTCTCTACTTTTAAAACCTCTATTTTGGAACATTTATTTCATATGAAGTGGCCTCCTTTGTACTCATATGTTTTTTACCTTGCTGGTTCTGCAATGGGGGCAGAAAATCTGCACTCACTTACCTCTGACCTAACTCTGCTGGACCACAGTTTTAGACAACAGTACACCCAATAAAGAAAAATAACACTTGCTTTTAAGATAGCTATTTCAATAAACTGATAGCCTCGAGGACTAAGAAAAAAAGTGATGCATTAAAGGCAAACTGGGGGCTTCTCATTTAGACTTTTCTAGTATCAGTCAGGACCTTTTTGTGATATGTCTGTCATGGAAAATGATCAGAAGCTGCTGAAGTAAACAAAATGTGGGTCTGTTCTGCATTACTGTAATTTGCAGATACCCTGTTCCTGCTTACAGAGGATGGCCTGAGGCTTTTAAAACTGTTAATTACATGAACAGTAGCCAAGAACTGTCTTTATTTGAAATACAAGTGTATTTTTAAAATAAACCAGAATGTGTGAATCCTCAAGCAGTTGCCATTTGCATTAGCTTTACACAGTGAGAATTTTTTTTAAAGATACAGATTTCTCACCAAACATTCTGTAGACTAGTTAAACAATTGGAAGCATTTTGAAGAGGCATTACCAATACTTAAAACATTGGCTTTCATCACTGGTGCAAATCAGGCTTTATAATAAGTGACACTTGGTTCCCTTTCATTGATTTCTCAATGTTCATAAATTAATTAAATGTTCATTCATCAAATTCTATCTCTTTTCTGGCTCTTCCACGTCAGAAGGAGGCACCTGTTTCCAAAAAAATGAATTGGCAGATGGCTTAGTAAGTATTGCACCATATCACAGCTGGCAGAATGAAGTAATTTTAATGAAGAGAAGCCAAACAGAAATTAAAGTATTCAGCATTAGAAATAAGGGAGAGAGGATTTTTTATCTTGTCCTTTTCTTTTTATTCTTCTTCTTTTAAATTAATATTCTTCTATAAAAGTAGAGCTGTGAATCCTAAATACTAATTGTTGAAACACAGGACAGTTTGGGACTGTGTAGCAGTTCTGCACATGGACATCAAATACAGTGTAGTTGGTAGTGCATCTGCTGTACATGAGGGTTTTATCCATGTATGCACTGTGTCATTTTTCCAGTTTCCTAGGCATCTGAAAACCAGCCTGGTTTCAATGAAAATAGGTGGAAAGCCATACTCCATATGCTTTTCATATGAGACATAAGATTGGACTGTGTAATACTGGACATCCCCCATTCTGTGGGACATCTGCCAAGTTCAGCAGAAATAAAAGTTACAGGCAGGAGAATAAAACCAGAGGAATAAGTGATTACTAAATCCTTATTCTGTTTTTAATTTTTATATTCTGCTCTGGTCTCAGCTGTTATAGTCAACTTTTAACAATGTCTCTGAGCTGGAATAGCCATGTATTCTGTATTTTAAAATGCTTTGTGGTTAAAACTTTAAAATGTTTAATAGTCATAAATGAATGACAGATTTTTAGAGGTTCTCGGTGTAGATTTAGAAGCTTCCAAAAATCCTAGCGTGTCTCCCTTTGCATCTTTAGATAAGAATGTATCTCTGATCCATGAGCTTGGAGAAGCCTAAGAGCCTTTTAATAGGTTATGTGCATGAGTAGTTTAGATTGTATTTTCAATGTAAACTGCAGCTGTTACAAATTTTCTCAAGAGTTTGGGGTAAAAGAAAAGTCTTACCTTGTTTTTGGGTGTTGCCAGTGGTTATGTTACTCTGTCCTTTTGGTCTGTTACACCCTAGACTGTGAACTAATTAGATTAAGAAATTATAGCTTAAATTTAGGGGAAATAATTCTGTTCCTCAGGGTTACAGAAGCATGAAAATGTTCCTCTGCAAAATGGCAATAGAAGGTGGCAAATAAATAAAAACCATATTTTTTTGCATGCTTTTGAAAGCCAGAATCCTGGTTTCTGCATAGTTCAGTTAGCAGTCCCAGAAATCTAAATTCCAAAGTCCCATTGTAAGACCTTCCTTTTACATTTCCAGAATGTGAAAGTAAGTACTGATAACATCTACATATTTGGCATTGCTTTCAAGATGTTGTTTTCTTGTGTCTATTTATACATCTAATACTGTTCAACTCCTTTTTATTGGCATGTATGTGTTTGTTATACCTAATGAGAAGCAAGTCATCTCAACACCTTAGATGCTGTAGAAAACTTCAAATTAAACTGGAATTGGGTGTCCTTCACATACAGGTTTCACTTGCTAAAACTTACTGTGGTTGCAGGTAGAACTTTTATAATGTTCAGGTTACTGCATGTGGAGGATTTTTTAAGCACTTCAACTCCCAGTCTAGTGGAAAGACCCTGAGAATATTTACCTTCATTTATCCTGCTTTCAGTATTAGTATTAACTGTATTACAAGAGATGGCGTAAATCACCTACTTCGCATTGTCTCGCTTTATACCCTAAGTTAAAAAAGGTCCTACCAGGCTCTCACTTTCTGCAAGTTGTATGCTGCTTCTCCAATATTCTAGTACTCCACTGCTGTTGCTTTGTCTGTGTTACATCTGTGAAACTTGGAATAATTCCTGTATGCGATACATTGCTACAGACATGAAAGAAAGGAAATTTTACATCTTCAGGATGCAAATGTAAATTACTATTTTTATTTAATAAAGACAGATTGTTGAGCCTGGCACTAATTTTATCCTTTATTACCAGTGAAGACATGAGAACTTGAAGTACATCCTGCTTCCATACCAGGGAAATTGGCTCAAACTGGAAGGAGGAAGACATAGCATCGTTTTTTGTGGAATACGTCCTTTAAATGTTAGTTTACAAAGACATGCTGAGTCAAAAGGCCAATTTTATCCAAAAGTTGTTTTTTAAGATGTAGTATACTCAGATATACATAGCATACTGAGACAAAATAGCCAAAATAAAACAGTTTTAGAAACCTGTTGGACTTTATGGATGCAGCTGATTATTGCTCAGGAGCCCATTTTGGGAAGGACACCCACCTACTTTTTGGCTTCTCTGGCTGATGTGCTTAATCTATGCACTTGAGCACATGATTATGCTCTGCAATGACTTACAAAAAATTTTTAACACCCCAATCAGCTTCTAAAAAGACCTCTGTTTTATCTACATTACTAATTTTCCAGGATAAAAATCAGTTCTATAATTCCTTTTTACCACTCTGTAGTGCTTGCTTATAGTACAATGGCCTCATATATCTTACTAATAGGATCTTGCTGCCTTGGTACACTTTGGTCACAAAAACTTTTCACTGGTACTTTGCTGGTAATTGTGATGTGTGCCACCAGTTTCCTCTCTGCATTTGACTATTTTGGGCTAACATGGAAATGAAAAATGAGTGAATGTAAATTTTTTGCTAAAAGAAGGTCTTAAGTGTTGACAGGACAGCTTGTTCCAGCCCAGAATTTTCTCTGCCCATAAACATAGAATACATTTCATAAACCAAAAATGCAGTTTTTGTTTGTTTGCTTTTGGGTTGTTTTCCAAGTTTCTTGAAAGGACGTGATTCTTAAATGAAAAGAAACACTAGGATGTGTTTAAAAGGGAAATACTGTGATAACAAAGTACCAGAAGAGCAAGCAAAGCTTGCAGTAAGGAAGCTGAAACTAGTATACAGGTAATAAGAACAGAGCCAGGCCCAGTTATCTTTGCAGCCAATATTAATTGTTAGGAAGAACAGAAGTTTATATTGTTCTGTTGATGTAGATTTGGTAAATTTCTGCTTTGCTGCAATTGTAACACATTACATGTGCATTACACATGGTTTTACACTATCATCTGAACTGTAATCTTGCCCTTCTAGAAAATCAGCACTTGGGGAAACTGTGTTATCATTTAAAAACACAATCAAAGTTTTACTTTGATCCTTTTTCCAGAGTAGAAAAAAAAATTTGTTACGTTTATGTGCCTTTATCTTTTCTCTTCTGGTGATGTTGCACCATGATTGCGTTTGCCTGTATGATTCATTACAAGCTCTCTGGCAGATGGTCATGTACACTTTACAAAAGTGCTCGATGCTAACAATCAGCTTTTAGCTTTAATATTCTTTTCCTAGGGTAAGTAATGTATATTATCCTAATGCCTAGAAATATCGTGGTTGTTTTAGTCACTGCCATCTAAATACCTTTATCCTTCAGTTAAATAGGTTTCTCTATACATGTTCAGTATTTTATGAGTGAAATGTACTGTATGTGTGGATGGTAGTGACAGAAAAAGTAGTGTTCTGTCTTCCATATATGAACAAAATAGAAGAATCAGAGTTTCATGAGACCAGAATGTGCTAGAAAACCTCCTGGCTCCTGCATATAATGATTTTTTGCTGGTTAAGCCATTGGAGCCCCACAGGGGTTATGTAGCTAAAGCTTCAGAAATCCTGCTTTGTCTTACTTGATCCTCACACTTGTTATGGTAGAAGGAAATTGTTTATGTTTATTTTATTCATTTATGCATATTTTGTTGCATAACAGTAAACCAGGCTTATATGCAGTGTTTATCTATAATAGTTTAAATGCTATCAGTCCAAAATACATTCAATTTATTTAAAAGGTGAAATTGTAGAGAACCAATTCTGTGTAGCACAGATGAGTGTGTATATCAAGAAATTGTTTTATAAGAGGAAAAATGTGTTGAATTATGGGCTGTTATCATTATATTATCATTTATTTAACTGTAGTTCTAGATAGAATAGCTGAAGAAGCCAAAATAGGGTGGAACTTTGTGGGGACTCCTTATAGCTTTGCTGGGAAGGGAAAATTTCTGGTCTGGCAGTTTTAGTGGAGACAGCTGTTGAGATGCTCTTGTTGGCTTTTGTTTATTATAGTTGTAGTACACTATATCCAGGCAATAAAATTAGTTACAAATCTGACTCCCTCAAAACACAGTGTCATGCAATGGTTCCAGCAAAAGCGAATCTTATTTATTTAATTAAAATTCCCTTATTTTTAATAAATTCCTTGCTGTTTCTTCATTTAGTTGTAAGCAAAAAGGTTGTACTGCAACTCTGTTCATGTTCTTGGAAGAGAATATGACATTGAAGTCCATGACAATGTCTCTACAGGGTAGGATCATGGCCTACAGACCTGTTTTTTTTCTGAATGTATTTCTCAGTTACATCTCCTGAGATCATTACATTTTAGTACATTTTTGCTGATACAACTTGTCTTCTCAGGCACTTTCATAAGTGTCTAAGGTACAGTCTTAACTGCAGAATTTTGTCCTCCAAAATTGAGGCTGAAGTAATTCACAGCTAATATGAAGAAAATACTCCAGTGATATGTGCCAGATTTTGTCCTGCTAGTCTTAGTTTCCCTGATATAAACATTTTAATAGGCTCCTTTAATTCCTAACTCCCATACCTTTGCTCCAACCACACAAACACCAAAAAAAAAAAAATCAGCTTTAAAATATATTCATAAGATACTTGTTGAACTAAGTTCCATCTTCAGCTGATTTACTTTGCAATGATTTTGACTTACTGTGCTTGTGAGTATATGTTTTCGTATACGAACATACTTCTGTACTTGTTCTTACTGTTTTGTGATTTATTATGTGTTGATGAGATTCTGTTGTAGACCTTGGAAGTTATTTCAAAAGCAAGAAGTTCCATCGTCATGCTTTTCTTACAATGATTTATGTCTTGTGTATTGAAGTTATTTACCAGAAGTATTTAAAAGATGGTCTAAATTCATAATTTTTTAAAAGTATTACCTAATATTTGCCTGAGGTTGGTCCCAGAGGCTGCAATGAAAAGAGCCTCACTTTGCTAATCAGTATATTACCATTACAAAGGTAGTATTTCTTCATTATTTTCCACTGAACATAAAACCAGATTTTGCATCTGAATGCATTGTACAAATCCAAAACAAAGACTAGTGTCTGCACCAGGGACCTTTTGATCTTCAGAAGAATATTTCTGTCCTTTCTTTTTTTCCCAATCTGATGAAAAGTCACCCTTTTTTTTTTCCCAGTCTGATGAAAGGTTACCCATATTTCATTCTACCAGATTTATTTGTGGCCTGGAGGCTTTATCATATTCATTTCAAGCAGAAGACTTTGGCAGTGGTTCACATGAGAGACTTTTACCTGTGAAGATGAGGCAGCCTGATTCTGGTCACCTTCAATAGTCTTTGCTGCATGTCATGACTACTTTGAAATCTATTATAGAGAGAGAAGTCTAACAGCAGTGTGTTTGCCTGAGGGACAGGAATTTTATAGGTAGTCTGAATGGGTTGGAATTTTCTTGGCTGTTTTAACGGTAACTATTAATTAGTATCTATCTATTGTCTATTTGGACTTCAGCA
>VYZQ01055676.1:0-10668 GCA_013400655.1 Mystacornis crossleyi
ATATTTTTCTACTATATGGTAAAGAGCTTGCAGGTGTTCTTAGTTTACAATAACACTACTGATAGCTTCTGTGAGAGAGAAAAGTTTCTCACGGGATGAGAGAAGCAAGAAGAGTTCTTGCAAGCAGCATTTCTGTATTAACACCCTATCTTTGACATAGCATGAAATGTGGAAAGGCCCCATGACCCACTCCAATACAAACCATTAAAGGAAATAGATTGCCCCCGCCCCCGCACTGTGATTTTTACTAAAAAAAAAAAAAAAAAAGAAAAAAAAGAAAAAAAAAAAAAAGAACACGTCAGAGAANAAAAAAAAGGCACTGTCTGGAATGAATTTTTTACACTACATGTTAATTTGAAAACACCCCATGAAGATTTTGTTCAAAAAATGCTTGGCAAGCTGGAAATGATGCTGCTTCAAAAAGTCTACCTAAAAATTTAACTTATTAATACCAGTTGCCCAAAAGCAGTGATGAAAGAATAGAATTATTCTGAACAATATCTCTATTCCCAGACATATGCAAAGCTATTTGCATGAAGTTCCACATCTCCAGCTTGTAGTCTCAAGGCCCCACAAAGCTGCTCCCTCAAGTAAGCCACTGCCCAAGGGTTATCAACTGCTCACCACTGAAAGCCACATGGATCCCAAAGAACTTCAACCACAGCACTACTGAACCAAATCAAAATCTGACCTTTTACACCAGAACTTGCCTCCTTGCTCCCTTATGCAAGAAGAAGCAGGTCCAGAAGACACAAACAAAGACAGACCCCAGGTCAGAAAAGGCACCTGAAAACAAAATGAAAGTGGCTGCACCCTTTTTAGCCTTTATAGGGTAAAGGGTGGTCAGGAGCAGGGGCATTTGGCCACACAGGATTGGTCAGATAACAGATCACCCCCTAACACTAACAGCAGCACCTGAGGAGGAGGGATTGCCCACCCCAAGTTTCTTCTGGAAGCAGTGTTGTAATGCACAAGTAGTTAGTCTGTACTGCACTGGATTATATTATCTCTGTATTAACACTGTATCCCCTGCTTGGCCCCCTCCCCTGGCTGGGCCCCTTTACCCTTTCCCTCACGTAGGCAAGACTGGCCCCCTGCTTGCTCCCATACACTCCCTGCACTTAAAAAGTCCACCCTGAACCCCCCCACCTTCTCTTTCCTTCTGGCGTGGATCCAATAAAGACCTCCAAGGAGCCGGCTGAGGAGGGAGCATCCTAAAAGGCCTTTGTCTTTTGTTCTCGGAGACTCTGCTCCCCCGGGGTCCCATAGCTAGCCGGGTCCGGACCCCCCGGGACCAGGGAATGGTCCAAAGCAGCAGCTCTAATGTTACCATTGTGGGATCAATGCATGTGGACTTGCTTCTACCCCTAAGAAGTCAGCAGAAAATTTCCCACCGCCTGTGACTGCGCAGGATGGGGACAGCTTGGAGAAGGTGTCCTTGGTTTACAGGTGTTGCTGTTCTCTGCACAGGGGGATGAAGAAACACGTGAGAACCAAAGGAGAAGCCAGTGTAGGATTAACACCACCAGCACAGCCTGAGTCCCAAGTGACCGGAGCTCCTGGAGCCAGACTGCAATAAGTTGTACTGTAATGTCCTGCTTTGTATGTGCACCTTGTATCAGGCTGAGGAACTCTGAGTGGAATAAAGCCCTATCCAAAGCAAGTTTGGTGGTGCATCCACAATGAAACCATAACTTGGTGTCCAGGGAAGGCAGCCCTCTTCCAGCCTGGCTTCACAGAGTGATGAAGTTAAATTGAATTAAATAAATAAAAGTTAAATTTTCCGTCTGCTTGAGGAAGATCAATGTGATTTATGGAGTGTAAGTAGGCAGTCCACCCATCTTCCCACCAGATTAACATCATCAGAGGATCAGAAATGAAATGCCATATCTTGCACCCAAGTTATCCGCTCTGAAGAGGAAACAGCTAATTAGTGCCAGGTAATATTGTCACAGGCTGATTAGGTGACACAGTACATTTCCCCAACCAGCTCAGAGCTGCAATGAAGACACAGCAAGATTCCCTTTCACTGAAAGCAGATATTAAAACAACATTCATTATCTTTTCATGAAAGGGAGAAAAACAGTGACCTTGGCAGAATTTGTCTCTCCTTCTCACTCTTTCAAAATAAAGCCCAGCCAAGGCAGCACTTCTCCCCCAAACCCATCAAAAGACAAAGCCCAGCAGAAAGCCACACAGCCTTTTTAGCCACTGAAGATGTTTTAAGATGGACCTTTCCTACAGGGATTTCAGAAGCTCCATTGCAGCTGCAGAAGCCAATAGAGTGAAGCATGGGCCACTGAGTCCAAGAGGGAAGGTGAGCAGTGTGCTACAGAGAGCTGCTTTAAACCATTATTGGAGATCTGTAGCTAAGCTCTCCAGTGGCCTGCTTCCAGCTAAAAGGCTTCCACTTGAGTGCTTTAGATCATGTAAGTTTGTTTAAGATGCATAATTCATGAAGGGTGCATAACACCATCCTTGAATAACTTTTCACTCAGCACCTGCTTGACAGGGAGAGAGCTGACAGAGCAGTGTGACTTCAGAAATCTGACATTAGCACGCTATGTGTCCCAGCAAGGGACAGGGATCACCACACTCTCTTAACCCTTCTGTGGGATGAATGCCTGAGGAAGCCAATTGTACCATCTCATTCCGTGATTAGGACTATTTCTGTTTGTTGGCATTATCACTGAAATAAAAGAACGACAAACAGTGTGAAGAGTTATACTTGCATTATCGTCCTTGAAGAGAATATGTAAAGAAAAATGTCTGTTTTTATAGGCTTTAAAAACAAATCTACTGATCACGGAGGCCCCAAGTGCAACCATCCCCACTCATGCTGAGTAGTACCTTGTAACTTAAATAGTCCCACTGAAATCAATTTGGGATTATAGAATACAAGGAAGGAAAGAACCACCTGGTCTTTTGGTAGCAAAAAAAGATGGTTAAGGAACAAATCTTCAGCTAAAATTAATGTGATTTGCCTTGTTGTGCCTAATGGAGCTGTGCCCATTCACATCAGCCTGGAGTCCACTGTGACAGTGTGCTGGTTGTAGAGCACTTGGGTTTTAATTACCAATGGTAAATACTATGTCCTTAAACTTTATAGACCTTATATATTTACCCTACTTTATTTCGTAGATAAAAGCCCAACTGTGGCCTGATAGGCAATTTTGGAATGATTTGTGGACTTTGTCTGTTAGTAACAGTTTGGAAGCTGCTGTGTGACAGAAGGGAGGCATTTTTTTCTAATTTATTTTAGGAGATAATGGTTGGAATAGAACTGTCATATATTGCTTTCCTGTATAAAATTGAGAAGATTTTTTTTTATCAAGGCTTTAGAAAAAAAGGAAAAAATATAGGGCAAGACAAGATATGAAGATAACAATAGACACAATAAAAAGAAGGTGGGATCTAGTGCATGGTAGAGGAAGAGCATGGCTTTCATAATTTATGCTGTGGGCCAGCAGTCTCAGCAGTGAGCCTTGTCCCACTCTCACCCCAGTCCCAGGATATTCTCTCTAGAACTCCATTTATTTTGACTCCTTTATCACTGGTAAAGGATTTATGCCTCTCTGTGCTCAGGCTTGATGTGAGACTTGGATCAAGCACAGACATCTCTCCATTCCATGTAAAAGGAACAGCAAACACATGCACACACAGACCAGGAGGGGTTAATTTTCAAACCCAGAGTATTTGGGGATGGTCACCCCCCGGTGCACAAAGCCTTTAAAAGAGACATTCCACACAAAGCAATATTTTGCCTCCTGTGTACTGCAGAGCAGTGAAGTGAAACCAGACTTCCACCCAGGACATTCAGAGCATGCACATTTTAAAAGGAGTAGGTTTTTCCATCCAGGAGTTCAGAGAGGTTTTGTAATTGATGGCTTATATGACCTCACAGTGATTTCTGCCCTATACCAAAGTGCTGAGCCTACCTGAAAAGTGATTTTTAAGTCAGAGAGAAATATTGAAATCCTCGGACCTGGTGTATTGACATGCACTTTATCCATCCTGCTGTTACTCTGAAAGTCAGCATGGTTCCTTGCTTTTACAAGGGTCATTTGAGACTTTTATCTGAGTCAAATCCTGCTCTTGCTTCCTGCAGGGCATATGAGAGAAATGACACCAAACATTATTCTCTTGCCAAGGGAGAGAGATTATCCCTGTGACATGGGTGCTTCCTGGGGACAGTCAAAAAAAAAATGACAGTAGAAAGAGTGTTCCATTCCTCCTGCTGAGGTTCCCTGAATAGTGAGCTTTTGTTTGGAGAGGAAGAAGTTCAGTGGGCCTTTTCAGTGTGGTTATTTTGCATCTCTCCCTGTGTAAATCTGGGCAGAAATCTGGGCTGGTGAGGCCGTAGGTGCTCACAGCATGCTCTGGCTCAGGATTCCTTCCTCAGTGGCCTCAGGCCTGTCCTGGAAGGGGCACAGCTGTTGCTGGCAGGTGTTGTGGGGTTCAACCAGTCTTAGGGAATGGAAACATCCCCATGAGGAATGAGAGCTTATTATGGACTGCTGGGAAAAGCAGCATAAGTAAACTTGGGAATTAGGGACTGCTTTTGGGCATTATTAGAGTCACCAAGGAGGGAGATTGGCAGCAGAGCTGAAAGCCAGGCTGCCTCTGAGCCATAGGCTGGAGGGCAAGCTCGAGAGGAGGGTGGGAGCCCAGCACTGCAGCTTTGGCTTTCAGGTTATCCCTGTTATTGCTGGGCCATTGTAGGATAAGGAAAAAAGAATGTTGGAAGTCTTTAAGTAATTTATGGACTTCTCCCATTCAAAAAGCATTTGTTCTGAACTGTTCCTACATGTCTCCTCTGACCTGGCTCAGGGGCAGGTATTGAAGAGTTTTTAAAACATTTATAGCTCTGCCAGATTTCTGGGGTCTGCAGGGTACAGATGCCCGTTTAATCCAGGAGCAGTTCTGCAAAGGGCCCACATTGAATTAGTTTGATTTGATCCATTATTACCTGTTTCAGCCACTGTCCTTTTCCTGCCTGTCACTGATCACCTGATTTAATTGTCTGATGATGAGACTGCTCATATCAAAAGGTTGTCTCTATGCAGGACCAAACCTTCTCCCAAGGCACTGTTGAAATATAGATTGAAATAGTCTTCAAAAGTTTACAGAGTTTTATGAGATCAGTACAGATCTGACCATAACTTATTAATTGTTCAATTCAAGAAATAACTATTTGATAGAGAATGGGGTGGAGACCTGGGAAAGAATGTCTTTAATGAGATTTCAGTGGCTGATATTTGGAAATATATTATTAAGTTTCTGCAGTGCAGCACTGAGATTTTCCAGTGCTCTCAGGAATAGTAATAGCACCCTCTGCTCTTGTGTCTCTTACAGGGTAGAGACATTAGAGGTCAGCTGAAAGCAAAGGAGGCTCCAGAAATGGCTTAACAGGGCTATGCTCTTCATTGCCACTGGGTGGAAGAGCCTGGTTGGCCTCTGGAAGCTCTTTTCCTCCAGCAATATTTTCTCCTTTCCTTCTCTTCCAGCTTTTCTACCTAATTTATTTCCTTTGGCTCCACACTGATGTATAAACAGACTTTCTATGAATCACCCTCTTCTTAAAACTGGAATTAAGCATACATTGTCTTCCCAGAAATAAACAACAAAGACAGGAGGCAGGCGAACTGCATCTCACGCTTTCAGTCCTTGAGAGAGGCAACACACTCACAGCCAATGAAACACGGGGGTGCAGTGCCATCCCCACAACTGTGTATTCCAGCAGGAGGATGCGTGGGAAAGTGTGGACAGAACAAAACAATTTCAGGTACCAGATATCATGGAACACATACATACAAATGTAGCCAAAGAATTTCGTGCTCAACTATCCAGCCAAAATCTGCAGATAAGGAAGTAGAAAATTAATCAATAATTTGTTGATGTTCACTTGTCTCTGGCATGTGGATGTGAAAAGAATTACATCTGTCCTCTCCAACAGGCAGTTATTCATGATCCCTAATGGATAACATCAGAAGGCACTAGCCAAAGCCCTGAAAACTCTGTAGCCACAGATGGCTGATGGAAGGAAGGTTTTGAGTCCTTTTGAGTCATCATTCAGCCCTGCAGCGAAAGGATGGGTTAAAGGGCACTGGGGTGCACTTGGAAGGTAACGCACGGCTCTCCCCAAGTACAGATGTGTTGTAGTGTATTAGCCATTCAGTTGGTATGACCCTGAATGCTGCTATCCCTGTATTCGTGGTATTTCCCTTTCCCCGGAAACTGGCCCTTCCCCTCCTCCCCTTCCTTCTCAGGTAACCAAAATCAGCCCCTCTCCTCACACCTGCGCCCGCCCCCCAGCCTTGATAAAGAGCCCCCGGGGAACGCCCCGGTCTCTTCCTCTCCGGCCGGCAAGGGTTCAAATAAACAGCTGCAGAACTCTCCGAGGAGAAGAGTGTAAGAGTCTCATCTTTTGATTCTTGTCCCCTCTGCTCCCCTGGGGTCCTGAGCTAGCCCCACAAATGAACCCCCCGGGACCGGGGTTAGGACACAGAAGTCCTTTGGGACCATGAGAAAGGCTTGGACAGAGCTCACAGATAATTCCTCAAAAAGACTGGTGTCATACCAGAAGCCTAAGAGAGAGATTAGACCACCTCTGTTTCCTGGGTTACACTCTCTAGTGAGCAGGCAAAAGCCCACACGCAACCTCTATATACACAGGGGTGTTGTACAGAAGAGAGAACTCATCTTTACTCAGGAGGAGCACAAGGCTCCTGACCCAAGTGCTAACATTATTCTGCTGACATTGTGGCAGCCAAATCACCACCCTGCTGAGGCACATCCTGTGCAAATACAGTCACATTTCCACTGGTGAATGCAGAAGAAGGAATAAACACAAGTACATGAGAAAAAGGTTCCTGCACACTTCGTTGTTCTGAGCCTGCTTTTTGGCTCTGTTCCTTACCCAGGTTGTGCTGCAGAGGTGCCCAGCCCATTGCCTCCTCTGTGGCAGGGGGATGTGACAAGCTGCTTTGTGACTCAGCTGCACTGGAAAGGGATGAAGCCACGTCCAGCAGCACCGTGAGAGGTGCACTTCTCAGCAGGGCTCCATTTGCAAAGGGAGGTCAATAATCTGGCAGGGCACTTATCCTGCACGGAGCGCCAGAGGTGCAGTAAACCTTGACATGCAGCATATATCCACACAGCCAGAAACAGGTTAAGGCTCTCCTGGTAGGAACCAGCTGGCAAGAGCCTCAAGGAAGGACTATTCTTCTTTTCTGACTGCCCCATAAGAGAACAGGGAACAATTCTTCCTGCCTCAGCTAATGGTCTCTCCCCCAAAAGTTTCATTGCCTGATCAAGGACAACATTGTACAGGGATGCTGCAAGAATGACTGGAATTTTGTGAGGAAGGAAGAGATTACACCCAGTCTCCCCACACCAGCATCATGGGTGAGAAAGAAGCAATTAAATCACTAACAAGATCCAAATTGAATATAATATTCTTATTTGTTATGCTATATTTTGGGCTTTCAGTCTTTATTTCGTTCTTTGCAGAGGTTGCTAAAGATTTATGATTTATAAAACTGTCAGGCTGCACTCTGTTTCCATGGGTCCAGTTAAGGAAATCCAACAACATGTGAGTTTTGTGTTGCGAACATGTACATTTTTCTTCCCCTGCAATGTTACGCCTGCCAAAATGAAACTGATAGTTTGGAAATGAGACTGCTGAGGAGACAAAAAGGAGAATGTTTTTACTAGAACTTGTGAAACCCAGCAGGAAAGAATCAGAGAGCAGGAACTAGTGCATATCTGTGATATTTGAAGAAGAGGAGCAGTGGGGTCTAACTGGTCAAAGAGTTTAAGATAAACCCCCTAAACCCCTAAACCTGGGGTTTAGGTCTGTTTCTACTGACAATCTGTTGTATGACCTTGGACAATCAAACTTTTTCGTTCCACACTTGCTCTCCTCACAGTTTGTTTTTCCTTATCCATTTAAATTGGAAGCTCTTAGGATGGGGTTTGGCTCCTAATATGTGTTCAAACAGAAGCTGAGATGGAGAGACTTTCGTTTCTGTTGTGGAGCTCAAGGTGCTACAGTAATACAAACAATAATAAAAAGGAATGAGTGATGCAGTATAATTGCATGAATAATAGCTTACATTTTAAGACTGTTTTCCTGCCAGATCATCTTTGTGCTACTAAGTTCTGTTTACTCAGGGAATATTCAATAAATAATAAATAAAACCTCAAGCTGAGACTCTCCCAAGCAAAGAAGGTAATTTAGGTGTATTGTCCATTAAAATTAATGCAAAGGGTGTGTCTAAATCCCTTACCACTCTCAGAAAATTCTTAGCTTGAATATTTAATTTCCAAGCCAGGCAACTGGCGGAGTGGTCTCTGCATCCAGCAGACAGGGGGACAGAAATCAAGGGGAGTACTGGGTGTACTTGGGTGGAGAGCTCTTACTCACCCAAGCAGATTTTCTGGTCACTGGCTGCTTTTGCTCCCCGCAGTCCTGTGGGAAGTCACTGGGAATCCATCACTGTGTCCCTACCGGGGACAGGGCTGGGCCACTTTTGCTTCCTCTGGATTCTGAAGATTAACAGATGAGGCAAAGAAAAGAAGATTAAAAAGGAGAAAAAGCATCTTCCTTGTATGCAATATGCCATCTATCTCTTCCATCCCCACTGCTCCAGCCTGAACTTGTGCTCCTGAGATTTGCAGTGATACACTTGCTTTTGGCAAGGGTTGGTGGGGACTCACAGTGGAAAGGGCAAACAGGAAGTTCAAAGCAACTCCGAGCCACCTATTTTTCATTTCTCATCTCCAAATTTCCTAAACCTACTGCAAGGGGGGAGGAACAGCACCAGACTTCTTTTAAGTGCCACATCACTATGTAGGACAGGAGTGATGTGCTCAGAAAGGTGCTCAGTGCAGCTTTGCGAGATCACTCTGTCTCTGCCAGCATGACAGATAACAGCGTCCCGACAGTTCTGAACACATTAAAAATACACTTCCCTCTGCGAGCAATCCCACACCGCCGCGGCGCTGCCTCGCGAGGGGAGCAGGGAACGCTGCACCTCTGGGAGAGCTCTACAAACAGCTGCCTTGCTTCAGCTCTATTTTTCACTGTTGTTCCTTCCTGACACTTTTGCCACCCTTGATAAAGACCCGAGTGAGAGGTAAAAATGAAATGAGTTCTCTCTGACGCGTGCATACATATTTAAGCATTTCTGTCACTGTGTGTTAGAGTCACGGGCGCTTTAATGATGCCGCTTAGTTCTTGCTTCTGCACGGCATCAGGTAGTAATGTTAGGCTATAAGGTTTCAGGAGTTAAACAAATCTCCCATTTCTTACCATTTCACACCGGCCATTAAACTTATATTATCATCAGAATCACAGCAAAACAAAGCAGGTTCTAAATTCTGTAAGGAAATGAAGCTGACAGAATCAGAACAAAATACACATCATTAACAGAGCCCTGCTCATAACACAGCTCTTAAATACATCGCTCGGTGAATATTCGTGCTCTGTTTTTGAGGAGCTCTAAGCTTAAATGTTGACATTTCAACTGCAGCAACAGTCACTGGGCTTTCTGGGATCAGAGCACCAAGGAAAAATAGCTGTTCTCAGTGTTGTTCAGGGTACCTTGCTCTCAGTAAACAAGGCAGAGGCAAATTTCTTTACAGAGGAGAAATGCAGGTAGAGCTGTGTTTGAAGAAGCGGATTCTGCTTATTATGATGCTGGGTTCATCATTAGAGGACAGACCAGATGGTGAAGGCTGAAAATACAGTCTCATCCTATGCAGAGGGATTTCTACAAATGCATATTAACTTTTATTGGAAGTTTCCATACACATGTAAATCCCTCTGTACTGGAATGAGCATATCCTTTAATGCAAAGCATTTATGTGCATTACAATAAGTAGCGAGAATAGCTGATAGTCATTGCAGTTAGAAACTATTTGGTCTGCTGGTACTTTGAACATAAAGCAGGAATTTTATATGTTCTTTTATTTAAACAACACCTTCCATATCAGCAACACCTTCCTGGATACAAATAGGAAAGACCAGTTATATGTGTGTCAATGAGCCCCAAATAAAATTTTAATGTTCAGGATGCACTTTGAAGGCATTGGTCTGCTTAAATGTAGTTCATAACTGTGCTAACACCTTATGGATATGCGTGCTTATATTGTCTGTAGTAGAATTTTTAGAAAAGTCTGTAAAACTTAAAAACATCACTGCAGCTCCAGGGAAAAAAGGTCTAAGACACCTTTCAAAACCAGTTGTGTGACCCCTCAAGCAATGATTCTCTGTCTCAAGAGAGGTCTGTCCTGCAGGGAAAACTACCAAATCAGAACTCCAGAGGTAAAATATTTAAACATCTGTTCTGAGCAGGGTATTTCATTGTCTCCTAGAAAGTAGGAGGTGCTTTTATTGGAGTGTGCCTAGAACTACTCCAATAAAATTACATATTTTCCTCATTTCACCATTCCATCTTTATTTTTCTGTTGTTCCAAACAGCATTTAGTTACCATTCACTATACTGAAGAATTTTGCTATGTTGGAATGAATTAAATTATCCTGGAGAATTCACCCAAAATTTGGTATTAAATCTATGGCCAAACCAAACTCAGAAAATCCAAATTATAGAAATTATCTACAATGCTTTATACGTGACTTATCTTGGAAGCAGAACTGGTAAA
>VYZQ01055679.1:6932-17405 GCA_013400655.1 Mystacornis crossleyi
AGAGGCAGACTTAAAGCACTTGTGGCTATGGAGTAGAAAACCTTAGTGTTTTATGAATGGAGTGATAAAACAGTGTCTTTATATTTCTGAAATTAAATTCACTTGAAAAGCCCTGTAGTGCTGGTATCATCTGGAATAATTACAATGATGACTTCTGTATTCAATTAACCTCCTTTAAAGCATTGTATTAGTGATTGGGGGTCATCTCAATGCGGACAAAATTGTCACACACAGAGCAGAGTGAAAACATGGAGTCACAGTGGCACAAGTTGCAGATTCAATCAAAATCACTGCTAAAAGTACTTCAAACACCCTGTGCCGGGAAAGAAAGTCTCTGTTAGCATAATTACGGATTTTGCTTCAAGAGCTGAAACTTGCAGGAGAGTAAAGATGGATATAAGATGGGGAATGGTGATGTTTCAGAGTTTTGTAGAATTTAAATAAAACATCAAGTAGCTGATTCTACAGTTGCTCTGCTGACTTTTTCACACGAATCTGCACAATTATTTGTGATCACAATGAGATGCTAGCTACAAATGTTTGAAATTCAGCATCTGCTCTTGCTTAACACTTTTCATTGTCATGGGCCTATCTAGAACATTTGTACATTAACTTTGAAAAATATTTAACATTAGTCATACCTACCTAGAGTCTTTTTTTTTTCCCCAAGATAATGCCACATGGAATTATGCTTAAGTACTTTAAAATTCACTGAAATGTTAAATAGTTCATATACTTGTCAATATCTGAAAAGCTTCTTAGGTTTAGGAAAGGACTTTTTATTTTTCTGAGGACTGTCCTTACATCACTCTAGAGTCAGTGTCCATAAATAAATAACGTCATCAGTGAAACCTGATATAAATATGACTACAAAAAGGTTGCTATTTTGTATTTTAGGTAACTTTCTTTCTAAGGCTCTACAAGGAGAAGTAGATGTTGTATAATTACTAATAAGTATGTTATTTATTTGCTATGGGTGTGTTAATACTGGGAACTCTAAATTACTGTTTATATCAGGACTAATTTCGATGTTATGCAGAAAGTCACTTCTTTGCAAGTCTGGTCAGTTCAGGTGCCTAGCTTCAATAAGCAAAATCATTTAGGCCCTGTGTTTCATTATTTCTCGTTACAGGAATTAATTGCATTTAGAAAAAGGACAAGTTTCTTCAGACTCAGGTTCATGAGTTACTATCTTATTCTAATCCTTGTTGTCCAGTATGGTTTTCTGCATAAGTTGTGATCTTCTCTTGGCTCAAACAGAAGGAAACCAAAAGGTATTTTGTTCCACTCAAATTATGTCAAGTGTAAATTGTACTTTCTCTTGACAGATCTTAAAGTCAGGTACCTCCATGTTCACTAGGAAAGTCCTAGATGCAGTGTGAATTAGGCAGAGTTTGGGTGGTATGAGTCTGCAGAGGAGCCCTCCAGCTGCCTGGGGCAGCACTGGTGGAAGAGGAAGGGGTGTGAATGTCAGGCAGGTAGGGCAAGGAGTGAGTCATCCACTAAAGAAGTGCTCTACTGAGACCTCCTTGCAGAAAGACAGCACTGCTGATACAGGACCCTTACTGGTACGCCACTGATACAGGCAGAGGAATTCTTCTTTAAGAAAGTCTTACGTAAAACCTAATCACTGGAATAAGTTTTGTCCTTTCTAAGGCTGTTTTGGGGGGATTTTCGGCCTTCTACAGAAAGCGTGTTCTTATTTTTGACCCATGTGTTGGGGAAAAGTGAACCACCTTGTCTTGCAGTTACTGACTTACAGGCATTTTCAGAACAAAAAAAAATCCAGCCCCCCATTTGCATTTGTTATGTTTGTCTGTTCTTAGTAGACTTTAAAACTGACAAGAAGCAGTAGCACAGGACATCATGAGGATTATTGAAATATTGTCAATATATTAACATTTCACAAACCTCTCAATTGCTAATCAGACTCCACTTTCCAGCTTTCCTGCTTAATAAAAGAGAGGTTTGAACACTAATCCATTGGTAATGAAAACTGGATGCCCATTAGATACTTTACTGTCTCTACTTGTTCTCCCTGCCTCCTGTCAGACTCTGTGCAAGCAATACTGCACCAGCCTTATTTGGAAAACTGCAAAACATATCTGGGACATAAAATTTCCTTTTAAATCTGGACTTCAAATGACATCCCTATTGTTTTCATATGTTGCCTTCCATAGTGTGTTACTGGTGGGGGCAGGAGGGGAGGGGGCATGTACCTACTCTAACCCTGTTGAGAATACTGCACGTAATACAGTTATCTGTTACTGGGGGTGGGGGGAAAAAAACCACATTTAATAGACTCTTGGGGGGTTAATTTTCAGTAATTTGAATAGGATGAAGGTAAAGCAGTATTTATGGCTATGAATTTTGATTTATTTACATTTCACTAAAGTTCCCCCCTAGAATGCTATGGTTGGGTCATATGCCTTTAAATATGCAGGCGAAACAGATGAATTGAAGATTCTGTTGACAGGTAAATGTGAATCATCTCTTTTCATTCAAAGGAAAATAATCAGGCTCTTTTCAAATAATATAAAATGTAAAATGATTGCCTTTTGGGGAGGAGGCAGGCTTATCAGCATCTCTTCTATAGAAAATGATTTCCATTTTGTAGCTGAAGGAACATATGCTGCAGCTTATCTTGTCACTTGACTGCAGTTTTTGATATTTATTAACAGTTGATTTCCTGTAGATGTTGTTTTTTTCCTGTTTCTCTTATCTCACCAATCAATTATTTTCCTGAAAATGACATCTGCCCTTCTTTTTTATTCTTACTTCCTTAAAGAAGATCATTTTATAACTGATTTCAAGAAGCATTTGTAATGAGTAGTACAGCCCTGGTTTTATACTTGATTTATAACAGTCTGTATTTGAGGCTCCACTTTCTCCTTCACCCACCTTTCCCTTGGTCATTTTTATCAATGCCCATGAGGCTGGGATTGTGTAGTCATTGCAGTAAAGTACAGAAATGATGACTTATGTCTTCAAGGAAAAACGTAGTGTTCATTAGAGATTTACATGGAGTAAAAGCAAGGGTGACTAAAAGATTATATATAACATCTTCAAGAAGACTGCTACAAAACTAGAGGCCTGCTATGCCTTAGCTTGATGTCCTAGGATCACTAATGTTCTGCATCTAAGACTGGAAAAATCAAGAGTCTTGTAAGCTATTGCTCCACGGTTCAGTTTTCAAGGATTATAAAAAAAATCCTTTCCCTCTTTTTGCTTCAGATGTATCAGCTTGCAATTTTCATAGTCTCGTATCTTTCAGTTCTCTGCTTTAGCCTTTGATGTATGTCGGGTTTGCACTGTTCTTTTTTAATGTGACTCATCTTGGAGGAATAGGAAAGAGTGGCTCATAATGTGCCCCCTTTTGTAGCATAATAAGACATGTTAGAAAAGGTATCTTCTTTGATCGCAAATTGATAAATCATAGTAAAGCCTTGGCCTGATACTTAAAATTCCATTCTCAAAAAGCACAAGAAGCTGCATCATGAAAAATTTTGTTCCTGAAGGCAGTACTAGATCTCAGATCATTTGCTTTCAAGACAACTGATTACATGAAATATTCCTGCTTTGCTGTGTTACTATATTGCTTACCTCTTCAAGCTGATACTCTAATGTTCCTAATGCGTAGTTGCGCAAGATTATTCTTGTCAAAATACTGCTTGTACTAGTTTGTGAAACAAGTCTGTGAGAAAAGTGAGTGACCTACAGAAGAAAGATACTTATCCATATGTTTATAAAAAGTCATTACAAACATGTAAATTATACATGTATTATGTCACAAATCCATGTGACAATAGGTACAAAAAGAGGTTGCATGGCTGCTATTTTTGTAGAGGGGAAAAAAAGTATAAGAAATGTTCTATTGGTTACAAAAAAAGAAGAAAAATAATAATCCTGACATGCCTATTTTGAAAACTAAAACCAAGGCTTGGACATTCATGAATTGTCATGAGTCCTGGAAACAGAAATATTTCAGCTGAGCTAAGACAGAAGAGCTGTGTGGTGGTAAATGTACACAGATTAGCAGGGGAAGCACGAGGGGACCATTCCTTTGTCAGTGTCAGTAACACAAGGGTGAAGCAGACAAAAGCACAGAGTCAGGTTTCCAGCCTTTTAACCCTCCTTGTGGCAAGCATCACACAAACAGACCGGCTTATATGAATGCACATTCAGCCCTGGGACGTATAGAAGACTACTACTGAAACCCTGATTTCCTTGTTAGAGAAACACACACCTACCTGTACCTTCAAATGGTTAAATAACAATTCGCACTAGATTCTCTGAACCTCTGTGACAAGTGCAGAACTAGAGGGAAGGAAGCAGGTAAAGGGTGATGCAGGCTGAATGGCTGTAGTAAAAAAGATATTTTGATCTTATCAAAAGTATTATTAGTATCAAAAGCATTATTAGTAAAAACTAAGAGACAGATGAAGTTTCATGTTTTTCAATAATAGTTTCAAATGCTTAAGTTTAATAAAGGAAAAAAAAAAAAAACCCAAAACCCAGCAATATTTGGAGTGCACAGTGCTAACTGCTCACTAGTTAGAATAGTAACGAGCCTGAAATGAACAGTGCAAGGAATCATATAAATTAAACAGGCATTAATTCAGTTCTCTGGTCTTATGAACTGCAAAAATTCACAGTTCTTCAGTTATTATTTTGGTCTTAGATTATGCATCATAAATATTTAGTAGTTTATAAATGTTTTCTTTAATTACCTGTTAATCTATTACTGCAACAGATTGTATATTGACTTGCTATAATCTGAATTTCCAAAATAACTATTGCAAGAGCTTTCAAAAACAAATTAGTAATTGTGAACCTCTTTTTTCCCTAAGATGAAGGTTGAGGTAGTCTGTACAATTCTGACCCAAGCTGTTGCTGATTTTTTCTAAAAACATGGAGGTTTCTAAAATTTCTATCCATTTAGTACTATCAAATCTCTCATATTCTTGTGTTTGTAAACTGTTTTCTGTCTTTATTGTATTTATTGTTAGTTACCAAGTACTGGCTTGCTTAGAAAACCAAGGAAACTGATCGTGATACAGCATGTATTTAAACAAACTAGAGTGCTAGGTAAACAAAAACTGACTAATGTCATCTGAAAACAATGTGAAGGTAGAGTGCAAACTCTGATGTTGAAATGGTTTGAAACCCAACTGGAAAACTAAACCCCACTCAAGCTGTTGCTTTTCCCCCACCCATTTGATAATAAAGGAACTCTAGGAAAGATCCTAAGTTGGAATCACAATGTACTGGAAATCACAATACCCACAGCAGTATTATTAGCAAAAAAAAAAACCAAAACAAAACAGGTATACGAAATAGAGAGGGTGTTTCACCCATAAAAAGGTGTTCATCACCCAATCTTGCCCCCACCCAGAAGAATACAGAAAGTTCCCCAAAACAATGAACTGAGACAGAGACCAAACCCCTCAGAGCTTAGATCATCTGTGCTGTGCTGCCTACTCTTTCCTCTTGACCACTGCGCTTGGCTGAGTTTGGCAATATTGGTGAACCTGTTTCTGCGCCGGCTGGGGGTATTGGGCTCCACTGCTGCTTTCCTGGTGTAGCGTCTCTCTCCTGATGCCAAGCAGTGGCCAGGAGTCTTGTAGCGGAGCTCCCCAGGGTGGCACAGCAGAGCTTGGGGCTCTCCAGTGCCAGTGCAGGACACTATCCTACTGCAGCTCTCCCAGTGCAGTGCTGAGTTAGCAGCACAGTCCTGACCCTGGTACCCCACACTGTCTGCAGCGAGACAGGTGAACTTTCTAGCTCGGATTTTTCCTGCCAAAACCATACCCTGCGCAGTGGTGTGGATGGTATGGAATTAAACAGCACTACAAACTCCACCCTGCTTTTTCTCTGTACCCAGGAAAAGTGCAAAAAAACTAAAATCCACAGCTGTTCTAGATGAGTTCTTATTGTAAACTCTCAAATGCCTAATTTTTCTTACAATCAGTTCATTCATTTTAATTTTAATGTTTTCTGGACTTTTTGTTGGTTTAGGGATTAAAATAATAGTACCACTTCTGTTCCATGAAAATATTAGAGAAGAAGTAATATAGGGAATGGTCTTCACTTGCACTAGCTGTAAAAAGAATGGGGAGAAGACAAAATACTTCAAATATATGGGGTAAAAAGACTAACATGACAATTTTTTACATGTAGTAAGAATCTATTTTATGAGCATTTTCTTTATGAAGCACAGCAGTTACTACACTTAATTTCACCATACTGTGACTAAAATAGATTCAGTGAGGAATTAAACATTAAAACATTTTTGTTGGTTATAAGTGATAGGAGTTGTCAAATCAGCCTTTCTTAGGTTTTCATTTACTCTTGATCATCTGACTCCCTAAAAAAGTAACACATCTTGTGGTTTATATTTCTAGTATATCAAAACTTTAACATTTCCTGGGCTTTTTCTCACTATCTGCATGTAATTACTCAATTATTGTACATGGTATGAAGAACAAATGAACTTTTTCTTTTGGCCGATTATGCACTGAGAAAATTTTTATGCTCTGTAGCATTTCAGTTTTCTGAAACCACAACTGTTGTGCTGACTCTCAGCAGAAAATGAGGAACTTCAATAACTATCCCAGAAAACTCTGTTGCTCAGATTTTATGTTCCATTTCATTATGCACATGTGTCCTGAGCCATTTATTGGCACAGGACTACTTGGCAATGAACACTTCTATGAATATATGTTTCCATCTCTCTGATTTTAAGGATTTGTGAGATCTGTTTTGTGAGATCATCAGAAATATGTTCGTGCAAAAAATTTCCTATGAATAAACATCTATCAGCTGTATGCACTGGTCTTCTTCGGTGTCAGTGGAGCATAGACAGCAGTCAAGGAAAGCCCTACAAGATGTGAATCTAATCTCCCTTAACAGAGGACGGTGTCAAGCCAATTTCTTGACAAAGCACTTGTTCCATTTCCTCCTGTGTGATCTGGGCATTATCAGCTGCTTCACAGCAGAAGTGTGAGAAAAAAGATATGTACAGGAAGACATCGTAGGCACAATAGCTAAGGAGAAAGTTTTTGACTCTGTATATATGTCCCTAGTGTGTTCCTTTGCCTAAGAATGGCATTTTAAATCTAGCATTCTTGTCGTTGTGTTTCCATGGGCTATCTTGTATATCCTCCATTCCACTCCATCTGTCTCAGTTTGTTGAATGCCAGAAATTTTATTCCTTTAAATGTTCTTCAGTCTTCATATAGAAAATAAAAGTGCTTATTTTGTTTTCTCTTATCTGAGTACGTATTTTCTTACTGCAAATAAGAAGTTAAAAGTAGAGATAAAACAGACAAGAACAGTTATCTCCTGGATTAGTGAAAATGGAAAGCAATGAGATCTAAAGAGTTAAATCTTCCAAGAGAAGCAGCAGATGCTTATAGACATCAAGGTTGATTGAATTTAGTTGCTGGTTTTATGACATTTATTAGCCCTGGGCAGTAGTCTCAACTATATCTATATTTTTTTTAATGCTTTTGAAAGAACAATGACTGTTGTTAATGAGTGAATAAACCAAGGAAAGACATCACCAAATAGATTAAGAATATTTGCAAGTGTTTTTAATTCTGTTAACCAACAGTAGGTGAATTACATAATGCATTAATTGCCTCTTGGTACCCTGACCTGAAAAACAGATTGTCATATGATCCTGGCTGAAAATTTTGTCCCTCCCCTCTCTACATAAGCAAGGTATTTTCCAGGCTGGTTTACCTGCATGGTACAGCTTGTGCTATTAAATATTCTTTGTGCTCTGTGGATATAGACTTTGTTTGCTCAGGTTTTTTTAGCTAGCAGCAGATATGTATTGCGTAGCATTCAGTTTCCTAAGGTAGGCACCTAGTGCTGTTTCTAGTGCACTAAAATATGTGAGCATTCATGTATGACTGGCAGATACGATACAATGATTACAGGGAACCATCCCCCATCTGGGTGTCAGCTGGAGGGTAGGTAGGACAGTCAAAGAGACATATATGTTTAGGCAAATACCTCCTGTCCATCTGTTTCTCTACCATATAAAAACTCTGATTGCCTAATGTAATCCATGAGATTCCCAAAACTGGTTGCTGTAGTGCTTTTTACAGGATATCCTGTATTTGTAGATGCCTTCTAGATTATGAGACAACAAAAATAGGCAGATAGATGTCATAACTCTGAAAGTCATTTTCAGCACTACATTAGATCTGTCTCCATTGCTGCTTTTTCCTTAGAAACAGGAGAAAAATGCTGTTATACATTGTCTTAACTCTGCAGAGGAAAGGAAAAAGCAGACACATAGACCAAAAAGGCAGCAAAACCTTTCCCTTGATCTTAACCTGTAAGATTCATGGTACAGATGGTGTCCAATAATGTTGCTTTCATTAAACATAGCCTTGGAATTTTGCCTCCTGCAGTTTACTAAACCTTAGTACTAACTGGTAACAATTAAGGCAATTTAAATATAAAATTAGATAATTTTCTGGCACCAAGTTACGATTTAGTTACAATTTTTTGCCCATGATAGCTGGTATCAGAGTTGAGTTCTTCAATTTCTCTAAATTTCTGCAAATTATTAAGTCCAAGGTAGTAAATGTTGAGTGTTTTGGACAGTAATATCACTATGATTGATTTCCCTTTTTTGCACCTCTTTATTACACAGAATTGCAGGGACCTTACAGATCATGTCATTCCAACCCCCCATCACAGGGGCAGCTTCCTCTAGTCTAGGTTGTTCAAAGCCACATCCATCCTGGCCTTGAAAACTTCCAGGGACAGGGCATCCACAGTTTCTCAAAGCTACATGTTCCAGTGCCTCACCACTCTCAAAGCTGAGAATTTCTAGTCTATATCTAATCTAAATCTATCATCCTTTGGTCTGCAACTGGTTACCTCTCATCCTATCAGTACAATATCTGAGAAAGAGTCCACCCCCCAATCTCTTTTGTAGGCCTCTGCTACTGGAAGGTGCTATATGGTCTCCCCAGAACCTTCTCCTCTCCAGGCTACACAACCCCAACTCTCTCAGCCTGTTCTCACAAAAAGGTGCTCCAATCTCACACCTAGCCTACTAAAATTCTGTGTGTTTGAAGGATTTCCTAAGAATCAGAACTTTTTATGGCTTTTCTATAATGTTAAATCTCAGCAAAACAGTATTACTGGTTTCTGGATTCCAGAGGAAAAGATACCAGATCTCATGAACTTTATCAGACCTGGATTTTGAACAAACAAATGCCAAACATTAAAACTATTACTTACTCCTATGATGTTTTTGTTTTATTTTAGGAAAAAAGTACATACTCCACTGTAAGATATATAGAAAAATATATCCATTTCCAATAACAGACAAATATCTCCCTTTTGGGAAAAAGAGAAGGCTAAACATGTCTTCAAACCCATTCCCTTACATGGTATTTGAAAGCTATGGAAATGAAATGGTTACCCTCAATTAACTTGTTTTCTTATTTAATAAAAAATCTGAACAACACATCAACTTTTCTCTCTCTTGTATGTTAATTTTGAAAATGCCTAATGCTCTTGAAGATTAGGCATTCATGAGATAGACAGGTGTTGTGCAAATTTCTCCAGGCAGCTGTGTGAATAAGACTTACGACCCGCCTTTGCCTTTCTGATTTTAATTTTAGTTTGAAATGACAAAACTGATTGTATGAATACCTTAAACTAGTTTCCAACAGAGGCTATTTTATTTTTCATCACCATCCTATGACTCCATCATAAACATTCAAAATTCAGTATCTAGTAGTCCTGTTTCCAACATATAAAATTCTGGAGACAAAAGGAGTCTGTTTCTTGCTTGAGGAGCTGGAATTAGACTATCACAAATAACATATTAATTATAGCTCATATATTCTTTTTTATCAGGTAATCATTCAAGAAATTTTGGTTTCCCAATCAGTCACTTAACCACATCAGTGAAACTGGGGAACTGTTTGTTGTCTTTCACAAGAGATTAAGTTTTGGCCTTCAGCCAGTCAGTCTGAGCCAGCACTAATATAATTCACAACTGGAAGAAGACAATCAATTAATCAATACTATAATTTGGAACTGACCACAGCACTAACACTCATAGCTATTAGACTTACTGACTGACACCTTTTAGGATTAATGAGGTAGCAAGAGCAGACAAACTAAAGATTCATTTAAAGACTCTTTTGTTCTCAGATCAAGCTGCCTACTCTGTTTTGTCATTTTTTAACTTAGATATGTCATTGAGAAATGCTAATGTAAATACAGAGTATTGAAAATAGAAAATTGCTCTACCACTGATGGATTAGAAGCAGTCATAGATCTCCAAAGTTTGCCTGTTGGTTTAAAGTGAAGTAATTCTATGCTCGAGTCCATATTGTCTCATTACAAAATATAAAATTCCATTTTAGAGAAAGATGAAATTTCCATTTTAACTTTTACAGTGGTTTGGGTGTTTCTTTCTTTTTTTTTTTTTTT
>VYZQ01055683.1:8275-29389 GCA_013400655.1 Mystacornis crossleyi
ACCCTTCCCCAGTTCCACTGCCCTTCTCAGCATATGCTCCAGCACCTCAATGCCTGTCTTGTGGTGAGGGGCCAATTTCCACCAGAAATTTTCACTAGAATAGTTTGTTCTTTTTAATTTTGTCTTCTGGGTTTTTTTTTTTGGTTGGGGTTTTTTTTAATTGTTCTTCATTCCACCAGACTAGCTTTTTAAAATGAAAATTAGAAAAAGAGCAAAACCAAAAATAAATCTGACTAAAACAACAGAAAGACAGGAAGAAGTGAAAAAGTTTCTCTAGCATATATTTCAGCAGTTGTCCTGACGGGCCCTGAGTGCACACACAAGTGAGTTGATGGCAGAAAACGTGATGCTTAGGGTTGGAAGTAGACAAAGGGATTTGTGGTGCTCGGCAGCGGATGTGCAGTATCCAACATGTGCTCCTCTGTGTGAGAGTATGGCTGGGGGAGGCAAAAGAGAAAGGAAATAGTTGTTACCGTGTTATGAATGGGTATAATTAGGTACCTTGCCCAAGGTGACATGGAAATCCTCCGTCAAAAATGAAAATGGTAATCCAGGTCTTGTGGAGAAAAGCCCGCTGCAGTACACACAAAGTTATCCTTCCTCTTCTAGCTGCAGCTTTCCAGCTAAGCCCTTTCCTCCAGCGCTGTGGGTATTGGTGTTACCTCTAGGAACATAATGATTCAAAGAAAAGGTGCTCGGGCGAAAAGGATTAGTAGCTCTAAGCTTCCAACCACAGGCAGTGTGTAGAACAAATGCCTCTTACTGACAGTTCAAAGGTCCGTCTTCGGTCGTGAGGGGGGTTTTTTGGGTGGTTTTACTATTAATTTTTTAATTATTATTTGAACTTTGTCAGAATGTAAAAGGCTCCGCGCAGTGCAAACTCCAGCAATTTTGCACTGAATAAAATGGAGGCAGCATTTGCCTGTGCTTCCCCTGCAATTACGGAGCGATTCTCGTGTCTTGTTTGAATTTCCTTTGTCGTTATGAAACACAACAGGCTGACGGCTTGATATTAAAAGCAATTGTGTTTCCATTCATGCAGATGCCAGCCTGTTTAGGTGAATTTACTAAGTCCCTAGACGTACATTTTTATATTATTGCTGTCTCTGGGCCGTGCTGAGCATTTTAATTCTCTGAAAATAACCTCTGTTTTCCTTTCATCTCTTCATTAGCTCTTTCATCATGAGGACATGAATTTAAAAATATATATATCTCTTAAAGCTGTATGTAATAAAGATGTTTGTATCATTCCAATTTGTTGAGCTGTGCTTTTAACGTTGCATGGCTTTCACAACCATAAAATGGCACAATTATTTCTGTGTTGTATTGTTTTGTACCCTGAGGTTCCATTTAAAACAAAGCAGAGAGATGTGTTTATAGGCAGTATTGAAAGCAATGTATATGGATCTTGATGTCAGGCATATTTTATTGAAGTAAGATTAAATGACAAGTTCTGCACTATTGAAGTGAAATCAGAATGAGATTTTGTGCCGAGCTGCACAATGTTAAATCAAAATTAAAGTAATACCAAGCTGTGTTGCTATCTTTGTGGCTTTTTGATGGCATCTTTTAAAGATGAACTTTATAACCCATTATGAGTATTTTAAAATAAATATTCTGAGCTTTCTGGACACATTGTTACATCATAGTACGTGCATTTGCTATGAGATATCTGAAGAGTGAATTTTCCTGCTGTACATTGTGCATGTATGTTTGGATTAGATCCTGGCAAGTAAAACTAATTTTCTTTCTATATAAAACCACACCATTAAGTACATCTCAGGTAAAAAACCCTTTTTAGTTGATCTCTTCACCTATTTTGTTGTTCTGAAAATAGAATCAGAAGGTTTAGATTTTTTCAAGAGGGATAGGTTTAAATTATATCTGTTGTAAAGTTACATGCCTGGGGTTGACTCTAATTAATACCTGCACCACAGGAAGGACAACAGTACCAGAAAATGAGTAAAATTGTGAATTTTCTTTCTGTCTACAGTTTTTATTTTGCTGGGAGGGGATCTCATAGGAAACACAACTTTCCTTCCAAATTTACATTCTTGATTTATAGAAGGGATGCATTTCTGATTAACAGAGTGGTCTCCCAAATACAGGCTTAATTAGACTATTTGTTCTTCAGGATGTGAAGGAACTGCCTCTTAAAGGATAGTCAGGTTACATATCTTGCTTTGGTGTTTTAAGATGAGCTGCACTGCAGGAACACCCTGTAGTTTGCACAGGCACTAAAATTTCTGTGACGGTACAGTATTAGTGTCTGGAAAATACAGTTACTTGAGGCTTTTGAAGCTGTGGAGTAGATGGCTCAAACTTCTTAGTGCGCTATTGCAGGAATTTGAGTAGGTAAGGGAACACCGGCTTCCTATTTTAACTGCATGTTCAGCCTGGACTCTGAATGTCAAGTTGGATTTTTTTTTAATCATCACTGGTGTTATTACGTCTCTCACCTCTTTTTCCCATGAGACAGTAATCTTAGCAATATATGATCTAATAAATATAGATGATTTAAAATCCCAGCTGCCTTTATTCCATCTAGTCATGGTTCGGCCTCTGCCTGGTATGTGTCACGTAGTGACTGTCTTCACCTTTTTTTTTTTTTTTTTCCTGGCTGTTTCCCTTCCAGGTTTTTTTCTTCTTTTCCATTAAAATTGCAGAAGATGGAGTTTCTCTTGCAGTGTGTTTTATGCAGTATTCAACACAATCAGACCTGGTTCTCATTGTAGACCTGTAGATGTTGGCAACTCAAACATATCCTTACTTACTACTACTATTATTTTTTTAATATGTGGATTTTTATAGCTCAGTCCCAGACTCCCTTCACCCACAAGGGTGAATAACATAGAGCTACTGTGCAGAACACACTTCTTTGGTCAGGTGAGCTTTCTAGTCCAAAATTTCTGCTTTAATCTTTGAGTGATGATTCTATTTAATAGCATATTATATAACTGGAGAGAGAGTATCATATATGATAAAATTCTATATAATAACAAAATCTGTGGCATGGAAGTATGGTTTTTTTTTTTTTTTTTTGCTTGTGAACTGAAAGGCTGTGGCTTTGGGTTTTGTTTTGTTTGTGGATTTTTTTTTCTAATGTTAGCAAAATCTATCTACAGATTAAATCCTATCTGTAGGACTACTATTAGGTGAAAACTAGCAATGTTTAAAAGCTCAGTTTATGAAAACATGTTTATCCAGGGGGAGAAAGGAAGAAATGTTGCTTTAATTTAGCTTAATGTTTCCAGTCCTTTGGGTGGCACAGTAAGAAGGTCTTTTGCCAGGCTCAGAGGGAGAAGAGAGTAAATGACTTATTGTTGGTTCTAATATTTGTCTGTTACAACTTGAGTATGCTAGGCCCACAGATTTTTTGACAATTTTTGGAATTTTTCCTTTTGTTTCCATTTTTATGGAGAAATTTGATATATGAAGAAATTGAGGAATTTACCACCCAGCGAAAAACCAAGTTGAATGTATTTGTTAATACCAACTGCACAACTGTCTTGTCCATTTTTAAAGGGGCACGTAGTTCTAGGGCTTGAAGAATGAATTAAAAAAAAAAACAAACAAACAAAAAAACACCAGTATGATATATTTTGGGGAAAACTTTGCAGACAGTCATGTTTCAAATAGGCAGAACTGGTGAATCCACAGTGATGACCTCTGTCTAAATGGCACTGCTGCTGTTTTGTTCACTGTTAACAAAGAATAAGAACCGTGGGAAGCTACTGTCCCAAATAATGAATATTAGTAAATAGCAGGGAAAATACACAGGACACTCTCTGCGATGCAATTACCAGCTGTAGCAGAGTTGTCTGTCACTGCACAGAGAAGAATGTCTTGTGGTAATTGTTATCCATTTTTGGGCACTTTTCTTTAGACATTGGTATGAAAGCAAATAGGCTTCCTAAGGTCTAGCTGCTTTTGGCTCCTTGTTTCTTTTTTGGTGCCAGGTGACCTCTACCCTTGACAGCCAGTGCCAGCCTCAGTCAGGCATGTGAGTGCAGTCCGTGTCAGCAGTTGCACTGCATATACGCTTTTTTCATTTATCCTTGGGACACGCACGGTGAAAGGCTCCTCAAGCCCCTGCTGCAATGCAACATGTCAACTTGGCAACCTTGTTTATACCGGCTCTCGGTCCCTTCCCTTTGCTCACCTGTTCAAATCCTCTGCCCTGGCACGCGTGTCAACAAGCGTGACCAGGTGTAAAGAGGCGTGAGGCACAGAAGTGACGTGGCTGTCACACAGGATGGGCTTCCCGCGCTCGCGACGGCCCCGCACGCGGCCTGCGGAGAACCCGCTCTCTGACAGGGAGGGGCTGTTCGTGGCTTTGGGCAAGCGTTTGTGTTCTGACCCTGGTGCTGCGGTGCCGCTGCTCAGTCATTTCGTCGCTTTCCCCCTTCCCCGTGTGGGCGCGCACTGCCGCTCATCCCACTCGTATTTCGGAGCGGTTTGGAAGCAAGCCCGGCGGAGGTGACTTGATTCCAGTTGTCAGCGTCAAAATCTGCAGGCAACAAGACATTGCTGCTTTATTGGTGACTGCCAGGAAATCATCCTGGTAGAAAAGATCCGAAAAGAAATTTAATGAGACTGCTGCATTTCAGGACGCTCGGAGGCTCCGCTGAAGGCAAGTCTTGGTTATAGAAGAACTTCACAAAATGCTGGGCAACTTAACTGCAACAAGTACTGTGTGTTGTGCTGGCCTTCTCAGCAGGTGAGAAAGCAGCACCAGTGTTGAATTCTGGTGGAAGAAATTATCAGAGATGTATGAAAATATGATTTGGTCAGCAAGAACTATGAAATGTTTGGTTTCAAGCCACTAACAATCCAACATTAATGTTTTGAAAAATAGTTACAGTCGTACTTTGATGTTTGATAGCAGAAGATATTTTAATTCAACAATCTTCCTCTGCAGAAGCCAAACCAGCTGGAGAGATTTATCTATCAGAGGTCTCACAATCTGATGGGTCTGAGACAATTCCCCAGAGGCCAGGTGGTGAGAACTCAGGCTAGATGTAATGGCCTTGTGGAAAACATGATGTCTCATAGAATCGTACTTTGTTTGGCTTGGAAGTGACCCTAAAAATCATCTAGTTCTAATCCCCCTGCCATGGGAGGAATGACACCCACTAGACCAGGTTGCTCAGGACCCCATCCAACCTGGCCTTGAATACTTTCAGGGATGGGGCCTGTCTCAGTCCTGTCCCATAGGTTGATAGTTCACAAATAGTTTCCCTGCCTCAGAAGAGAGATCAAGGATGGGTTACTCCAAAAGTCAGAGCTTTTAGCTACATTTCACTGCTGCCTGAGCCAGTGGTGGACTCCATCAGTAATTTACAGCTGTAGAGCTGTCAGTCTTCCACTAGTTCAAATTCAACTTTAAAATAAATCCAGGGCTTCTCCACAGCTATGCAGGCTATTTTTGATGGCTTTGCGAATGGCTGGGAAGTAGGCAGGTGTCTGTGCTGGTTTTCAGTGGTTGGGACAAAGCTTTGTGAGTGATATGGAAGTAGAAAACAAAGAGGGGTCACAACCAGATCACATTTTACTGGACTTGCCTGTCCCCTTTCAGACGTTACCCTCCCTCCACCAAACACAATTCTTTCTGACTTCCGTGAAGTTATAAGTGATTAAGGGTAGGAATCCAGAAATCCCAGAGCGTGAGAGCTCAAAGCATTCAGATCAAATGGGGCATGGTGACAAAAATGTAGGCAAAGGACATGGAGCAAAATTCCAACTGTAATTGCAGTTCTGCTGTATCAAGCAGTTATTCAGACAATGAACAATTGAAAAGCTATTCACATCACTTCACATTTGCTTAGCCTTGTGGCTAACATGTCATTTTGGTTATTGTTAGATGGCAACCAAAAGCAGTGGATAGTCTGTGCTACTTGGGAAAGAATTTAAAATCTGAGTAAATCAGTAACTCTGTCTTGGATGCCTCTCTTTGCCCTAAGTTAGATGCGGAAGCGCTAGGTGAACTCAACCTGTTCTCTGCAAGGGCCTTGCCCTGTTCTGTATCAGATATGAAAAGCCAGAGAAAAATAATTTGAAAGGATGTATCTAATTTTTGCACAGTGAAACCCAAGAAAGCAGTCTGAAGAGTGACAAACAGAGGCACAAGGAGACATCTCTAGACAGGAGTCTGTGTCTGCTTGCTTTGGAGATTTCTCCCTCAACATGAATGCAGTTCTTTTCTTCTGACTTTGGATGAAACTGAAAGAAACCTGAAAGAAAGGCTTCTTTTGCAGTACCTAGCTGAAGCCTGAACAAAAACTAAATCAAACTTCTTTAATCTAAAGAAAGCAGATGGTTCAAGTTCAGCCTTTGAACTTGTCTGCTGTTTCTTCTTCTTCTGTAGAAGCTATTAGCCTTTCTCCAGGTCTGACCTGAGGCTTCCAAAATCTGAGAGGTTTTCTCTTTCTTTAGATTACTGGCAGCAATGGCTCTTGAATTTAATAAATAAACAAAAAAACCCCACAGCTAAAATTCTCTGTCTAAAGTCCATGCTGCAGAGAGATTATATAGCTTTGTGAAACAATATAGCAGAAATCAAGTACACAGGAAAGACCTTCTTTAGCCACTGAGACTGTAAGGCTATCAGAATAAAACTAAAATTAGTATTAATCACTGCCAATAGTGTTGTTTGGCTTTAGCATTTTATTTGATGCAGAAATAGCACAGATAAACAAAAGAAACCTGCTCATGACAGAGACCTCCCCCTAATGCCCTAGTCAAGAAAAGATCATGCCTGTTTGTCCAAATTTTTGTCATGTAGCATACTTTGTGAGTTTGTTTGTTTGTTTGTTTGTGTTGTTGTTGGTTTTTTTTTCTTCTTAGAACCAACCTGGCAATGCCATACAACTGTTTTCTGTATAACTATCCAGCAGTCCTGTATGTGTTAATGCGTGGCCTGACACAGTGTCTAAAGTGAGAGGGAGTGGAGGTCTCAAACCTTCCTTTTAGAGCTTCCAGCTTTCATTACTCCTCCAGAACAAATATCAGAAGCAATAACCAAATAGGTTTGGATAATTTGATTGCCTTTAAAGTGTATTCAGCTCCCTTCATTGCAAGGACCAGAGTTTAATTGCTCATCTGACCGATAAAGAGACAAAGCTACATGATTAATCAATAGATCAAACTAGGTCAGGGCATAGGACTTGGAATCCATACGAGTCAGGGTTCCCATTCCAAGTTGGCAATAGGTATCTTGTGTGACCCTGGAGAAATTATTTATTATCTCGGGGACCTCTGTTCAGTATTAGAAAAACAGGATGATAGCAATGAAATATTATGAAGACATAACTCATTAGCACTTGCATGGGGTTATAAAAGTGTCTTCCTGATGTGGTCTTACCTTCATGGGCAGGGTAGATTTAGTCAAAATCCAATTTATCCTCCAAAATATGAATGAGTCCAGTTCTCCTTGTGCTTTAAGAGTAAGAACAGAACAGGTGTGGGGTGTGTTATGCTTCGGGGTTTTTTCCATGGTTGGTTATGCCAGTTCCAAAGGCAAGGTAGGAGCAAAAGGCTTTTGGACATCGGCGACGCTGTCCTTGGATTGGACAGAACAGCATCTCCTGCCAGCTACATTACTTTGTGCAAACAACTAACACAATTATGGTTTTATATTAAAAACAGTAATTCACAGTCACAAAAGAAATCCACTCCCTGAAGACAGCTTAATACAAAGAGGCTGATTTGGTTGTTGCGTGTTCTGACAAACCTTTTTTAAAATTAGATCTTTACTTTGTAATTTTCTTATTTTTTGCTCAAGGGTACTTCAGAAAAATAGTGGAGAGATATATAAGTGGGGTGTCTCCTTCTATAAATTCTCATGTAAACTGCTAGGCTCAGAAAACCCAGACAGAAAGACCTGCCTGCCACTGTGCTGGGCTCTGTACAAAAGCACCTAAATTCAGTGCATATTACAATTTAATTAAAATAAATTGCAATGAATATAAGGAAATCATTGAAAAGCAAAAGGCAGAAGTCCTTGGAGATTATTCTTATTTGTCACTTAGAAGCAATTTCAGCACAAGTAGGGGGTTTCATGTCTTTAAAATAAGATAATATATGTAGGTTATGAAGCTGCTAACATCTTCCTATTAAGAAGTGATAGGTTCTATATCAGAAGATGTGTTCCAGAAGGGATTTTCTGTAGCTGGGATGTGTTTCCTGGGAATGTGAGCTGATTATACGAAAGAGTCCAGTTAGCCTGCTACAGGTAGTCTTGGCCCTTCCTGGAGAGCTGAATTGAGGCAGATATTCAGTTTTGAAGAAGCAAGATAGTCTAATACCTATACCTGAAGCACATGAACACAACTTCTGACAGAGTGGAGACTCTACATGGTGCTTTAAGGTGTAGGTTTGGGCTTAAGTCATTATGCAGCACAAGAGTTTTAGTATTAAATAATATTTCTTTTCATTTCCTGAAGTACTCACAGTTCAGTTGTAAAAATCCACTAATTCATAATATTGTGTTGTTTGTGTTTTTCAGGATAAGCGTGTTTTTAGTATAAAAATCTTGCTCATGGCAGGAGGAGAGGATTTTAAAAAGGAGAGTACGTTCATGCAGTATTCATTAATGGTGAATCCTTTTTCTTGCTTTTTACCTACAGCTTGTTTTCCCTTTAGAGAGGAATTCAAAGCTATTTATGTTTAACAGAAGAAAATTAAATTCCCTGTTGGATTGGGATGGGGTGGATTGGGATGGGGGGAGTGGATTGAGGGGAGGGGTGTTTTGTTTCGTTTTGGGTTTTTAGTTGGTTTGTTGTTTTCTGGTTTGGTTTTTTTTTTTACTTTTTAGATCTGTTTTCATCAATGCTAATACTTTGGAAAAGCAAAGTCAGAGCTATTTAAGTGGCTTGCAGAGACAGACATCAGCAGGCTTGCAGCCTGTGTTTATCACGGCTGTACTGTGTTGCTGCATTTATAACATCCAGCATACACCAGCAGGCCAAAGGGCAAATAGTTTAAAATGTGTTGCAATTTGAGAGGCTGCTTCTTTTTTGTCCTCTCTCTAAAATGGAGTTGCAGCAGTCAGGCCCAAACAATCTGAAGACAAGTGTTGTTTTATTCTTTTCCTATGAACTTCTCTGTCTTGGACCCAATGTAAAGGTTTGTTTTCAGTCCTGTGATGAATCTTAGAAATTTCAAGTAGCAAGTCTGTCCTAGAAAAAAACATTATTGCTGTTATCTATGCAAAAGAGAAGCTGAAGTGGAATCTAAGTTATCCAGGCAATCTCAAGCCTTGAAACCTAATTTTAGTCTTTCAGGGAGTGGAGAGGGATGCACAGATCTACTTACTCCAACATTAGACAAGCCAAAAAAGGCACATGTCATTTGATACTTGAGCCTGTGGAAACAATTTGGAATGAAAATGTAGAAGGAAAGTGCTTGCTTAATCATCATCTTTCCACATCTTCACTGAAGAAGAAAAGTAAAGTCAGATAAATCCAATTTGCCTGAGATTTTTCATGCATGCAGCTCCTGCTGTGAAGTAGAAAAATATTTCCTCTGCATTTGGAGAAGCCATGATAGCCTGCCAGTGGCTAGTTTAACACCTGTAAGCCCACCCGGCTCTTAACCAAGTCCTATGAATCCAGGCAGATAAAACAATCTTATTGCAAAGAGAGTAAGTTCAATTCTCATGGTTGTGCATAGTCTTCTATCTCCCACACTCAATCCATTACTGTGTTTTCAGCACTTATTTCCAACATCATACCCAAATAGTTTAAACCGAGAGCTGAGATGTGTCTCACTATAGTGGGCCTTGCCTGAGAAGTAGGAATATCTAATTAACTAAAACATAACTTTTATCACTGTAGAGTGTTTCTCAAATAATTGTGCTTATATACCAATTAAAAGGTATAACGATACCTGATTTTAATTAATGATTTCACTAACCATTGCATGAATTTTCTGATTTTTCCAAATAAAACCCTTCAAGGGCTTTAGATACTTTAAGTTTTGGAAAACGCAAAAGGGCAGAAGTGTGTGTTTTACACTGAAACCTTCACCATATCTTTTATTTTTGCCTGTCTTTGTGATTAGGGTGCATAGCACATCACATAAAACTTCTTCTATTTTCCTTTTCCAGAACTGCAAAATTTGGATTTATAACTCTCTGGTTTGCTCTGAAAAGAGCAAGGAGTATTAAACCAAGGAGTGTTGCTTCAAACTGGAACAGCTGCAGTTGGGCAAAGTGGCAATCCCTTGGTCATGGTGGGAGCTTTTTTACTGATGGGAAGGGAAGGTTTATATGATCTTAGGGGATGGTGCATATCTTCTACAAGAGAGGAAAATGTGTACTATTTATAGTCCTTCAAATACTTCTTCAAATCCTGAAAAAAAAAAAACCAAACCACCTTCTATGTCACCAATATATCTAAAAAAACAAAGCACAGGAGAATTTAGTTATGTAAATATGTGCTGCAAAAAAGGTGATGCTTCCTCTATGGTCAGCCAGAGTAGAGAATTTCCACCCTGGAAATTCCTGAAAATTTTTCTCAAACAGTGAACTAATTGACAGTAAAAATTTTCTCTGAAAAGCGAATAAACTTTCCAAGAAATGTAATATGTAAAAGCACAAGCCCTCTGCATCACTTCAGCTAGGAGTGGGAAAATGTTATTATCTGGAAGTGAAAAAATTGAACTTTGGGAACTTTGTTTAACAATCATTTCTCTTCCTGATTGAAATAAATGAGCCCAAGGATTTAGCCCTATGTTCACTCTTCAGAGAAAGGGCTTTTACATTGATTTCTCTCAATAAGCATAATTTTTTATTTTGATGTGCAATTAGGGCACATTCAACTTTTTTTCTCCCAGCTCCTACTTTCACACAATGCCCCTTAATTAAACGCACTGTACAGAGATGGCAGGTGACTTGACATGCAGGGTTGGGATTCTGCTGTGATCAGAATGAGAGCCACAGTTCATGCCCGCCAGTGACACTTTTAGGAATATAAATATGCAAAACTGAAGGTAAGAAAGCCAAAGCCCATAATGGCTCATAGAGAGCAAGCTGGTGGAAGCCAGGCATGGATAAGCTCTGAGCTGGGGTGTCCAGTGCTGTGGTCACATACAGCAAGGGATGTATCTAATTACCAGAATCCAAATCTGAAACCCTAATTTGTTTGCAACTTGCTGTTCAACAGCAACCCTCAGTAAGTGAAAGGAGCCCCTGCTTGTCTGCCAGAGCTGTGCTCGCTGTGTTTAATGTGATCCCATTCCCTGCCCTGAATCCTGGGCAGAAAGCCAGCGGGGACCTTCGGCTCCTCCTGTGGCTCTGGGCACTCGCAGCTTCCATTGCCCTGATAATTCTTGCATCCTGTACCAGCGTGTTAATTCTCCAAGAACTATGTAAATCCCTCTGTGGCCTGTTCCAGCTGGCTGCTGTGGAGCATGTGGATTTGCACGCGGACATGTGGACACCTACCTGCCTAAGCAATGCTACAGCACAGCTTGACTTGAAATTTCTTATGCAAAAAGTGTCCCAAAGTATCTTCCAATGGTAAAAACTTGTCTGGAGCAAAGCACGTGTGGTAGGTTTTTTTCCTACTGTTTTCTAAGGAAGATGGTAGCTTCAGAAAGCAAGAGCATCCAAGGAGATTTGTCCAGGTGGCTAAAAGTCTATTTAAAGTGACATTTCTGACAAATTGTTTTAGACTCTTAAATTCCTGACCTGGTCAGGATTTCAGTTTCTTGCTACTCATATTCCAATTCTTCTTGACACTTAAAACTGAGGACGTACTCAAAAGCTTAAAAAGGAGACCAGTGTTAGACAAAGGGGAGACAGAAGTAACCCGAGTCCCTGAAAATGGGCTCTAAGGATAAAACAGGGCAACCTTCAAATTCTGAGATCAGATGGTATTCCAGCAATATCCTGTTTTCAGATGCTGCATGTTCTGCTGACCATACAACAAGGGTAGCTATGACACAGGGAATTGAGGAGCCTTAGAGAAAAACATGGTGAGAAATACTTCTGTGTTTGCAGGGTATTTTTTTACTCTTTTTTAATGTATCCTGGCTGCCACAGTCCATATTTTCTTAGTTCAAAACTGTACAGTAGCTGTCTACAAACTGCTGTAAAGTGCAGTTACCTGTTATTGCCCTGTAAATAATTGAATAACCTCTTCCAGGCAACATGGTCAAGATGCAGATTTAATTTACTTACAGGCCAGTAGTAAGGATGGTTGAATCCACTCGGTTCACTGTCTGTGTCTGGAGGTGTTGCGTACAGGTACATAAATAGTTTACTGAACCTGTCAAATTCTCTGGCAGGAATGAGCGTGCCCTCTGGTCTGCTACATGTGCTTATATGAAACACTTCCCCTTCAGTTCTTGAGCAGTAGGGAGTAATATATTTTCCAATATTTTTGTGGAAATAGGTAAAAGTCATAATGAATCATATAGTAGCAGGAATGGGCACAGAGTTTGACTTTCTGGGGTTATTTGGGGGTTTATTGCTTGCGATTTTTTAAGGGGGAAGTGTGGTATGATTTTTTTTTTTGTCTCTATGCTCCTCAGAAATTACATAAACTAATTATAACAGTGATGTGTAATTTTCTCTGCCTGAATTTGGACAATAGTAGATGATAGGGCTGAAGTATTCCCTAATGGAATGTTCAGGTTGTGAAATGAAGCACTGGACAATCAAAAAGCAAACTAGACGCTACAAAAATCCCCCCATCAACCCCATCACCAAGGTGTGGGTTTGTCCCATCTCTATTGAGGAGGTCATCTTAAAAATGCTTCTTGTAGAATTAGTGCCATGAACAGGAATGTGCCTCAAAAGAGAGACTAACTTGCTTGTTTAAAGCTGAAATCCAAAGTCAGTGACATCCCTTGACTGGTTACCTGAGCCTTTCAAAATCTTTCGTGTCTGATTTTCAAAATTTTTATATTGCTTAAAGGAAAAGAAAATGCTTTTGACTCTGAGCTGTACTGTTTAAAAAAAATTCTAACTGATATAATTTCCACCTCAGGTTAGTGTTTTTTGAATTCTTTGATCTCTGTTTTATTTAAAAAAAAATAAAAAGACAGACAAAGAGAAAAACATTTTAAAGGTGAAATGTATTGGAAGCAAGAGAGAAGAGAAACCTTCCATTTATGAAAACAGACTGAAATGAGGTATTGTCATGTGCAGATGTCCCATAATCCAAATTGTTTTTCCAGACAAATTAATAAAACCTGGATGCCACTATTTCTCCATTAACACTATCCCTTTGGAAAAAACATGTTAGCAGCACAATTTTTGCAATTGCTGCCATTAAAAAAAAGCTAAGATAATAATAAAAAGAAAACTCCATTCAGCTATCATTCTCCAAGATATGAATGCTTTAAGGCCTGGTCACACATAATCACTAGAATTCCTCTTTATTTTGGTAAAATGGTGGGTGTTTAACACACTCACACTCACTGGCCGTGTCCTGGCAGCGTTCCAGAAAGGATAATGATTTCCCTATCTCAGTTCCCTCACAGTTTGGATTACATACAGTATTTTTGTTTGCTGTGGTAAACTCTTTCTGTGTCTTATAGCTGTGTGCTGTTTAACAGCTGCTCTTGTCCTCTGCAGGGACGAATGCTTTAAGCTGGGCTATTTGCAGGAGTGTCTTAAGTGATTTTTGATGAAAAGCATAGAGGTGGTGAGCCACTGTGAAAAATTATATTTTCTTAGAAAATTCCTTCTTTGAAGGTCAGTGAAGATGTCCCTTTGTCCATGGTCTTTGAACAGCTTGTCTCTCCCGTTTGTGGTTGCCCCCCATCCAAGCACAGTGTGGTGCCTTGTTGCAAAGTGACAGCACAGCCACTGTCCCCAGCGTGTCCCCAGATCTGTAGCCATCACTCGTGTTTCTCCATAACCCTGATCCATAAAGGCATAACAGACCCAGACAAGACAAAGTGAAGCCAGAGCTGGTATCACAGAAGTGATGTGCCTGGTGGCAGCCTCAGTGCCCAGCCACTCCCCCAGTGCACAGCCTGGAACTTCCAGGCGTTGCTATCAAGTTCCGAGGCAGCAGTTCCAGGCTTGAAGTCCGTGGGTTTTGAAAATAACCTTCTTATCATCAGCCATGGAAAAGTTTGGGTTGGAAAGGACCTCAAAGGGCAACTAGTTCCAACCTCCCTGCCATGGGGGCACCTTCCACTAGATCGGGTTGCTGAAAGCTCCATCTTCCCTTGTTTTGGACACTTCCGGGGATGGGACATCCACACTTCTCTGGGCAACCCGTGCCAGGGCCTCACCACCCTCACAATACAGACAGATACAAGTTAAAGCATTATGTCTGTTTATAATAATGTGCAGCTAATATTTATGGAAGTGCCCAGCACTACTTCAGAGTTTCTCACTTGCGTTGCAAGCTTATGTAAAATCTATGGCTGCTGTAGGGCAAAGGTATAAAACTTTCATGAGTAATATAAAATATACAAAATGTTGTTGTTAATATTTAATACAATTTGCAGCAGTCAATGAGCACAATCAATGTTTATTAATTAAGTTGTTCTGTTGCAATAGCAATTTCTTTTTTTTTTCTTTTTGGTGTATGTGTGTCTTCAGGGAAAATTTACCAGGCTTTTTTGACCCTTTCCAAAAAAAATTGGCATGTTTAACAATAGTGTTGGCAATGTCTTACATTACTCGTTTGCTTTTTCTTCAGTGAGTAAAAACAACTCTTTTAGTGACACCTTCTATTTAAACTACACTATGTGATAAGAGAACTAGGTTTTGGCCAGGGTATTTATTAAGATGTGTTACATTTTGGGCTGTTTGTAGCAGCCATATTGATGCACTGCAGATAATCCAGCATTTAAGAGGTGGTTTTCTTTGTTTTAACCCTATAATGTTTATGGGGCGTGCAGAGAGCAGCATGCAGGGAGAAGTGGAATTTATTCACCTGGGACCCACAAGCTCAGGTCTAGCTGCACCTGCTCAGTCAGGCCATGTACTGAATTGTCCCAAAATGCAACAGAATTTTGGCCCCAGTCACAGATGTTCCCATGTTGGTGATGTTCCCCTTGGAGCTTATAACACCTTGGAGTGTTTTCTTTGAAATCACACGAGAGAGGGAATGCCCCAACCCAAAGTTCTTGCAGGGCTGAACTGGTCAGCAGCAGGATTTTAAGTAATCCCACCACAGCTCAGATTGCTCTGATTCACCAAGGTTGTTGTACTAAAGGGGCTGGCTGCAATGGAGAACCTACAAGGGCTAGGGCCTGTTTCAGCAGCAGGTATAGCATTCAAGTAAATCCAGGAAGTTATTTCTGTCACCTGAAGTCCATGGTTAATCCTCACTGTGGTTTTAGATAAAATTAGATAAAGTTAGATAAAATAAAGTTTGGATAAAATTAGATAAACTCTTAGATAAAATTAAACAGTTTTAAGATGACTTCTTCACACTATAAAACAGCTTGATACATCTTTCAAGAAATGCTTTTGCTGTGCTGCTTAATGCCACTTCCAAAATTTTGTATTGTTTGCAAAGTCCATCCATTCATTTTCATCTGTGTCCTGCACTGGTTGTGAACTGTCCAAGCACATTTTCTTTCTGTTTTTTTTCCCCTAGACAATATTGAACTCTCCAGCTGTATTATAATTGGAGCCCTTCATGCTTTGGGTTTTGGTATTGGGGTTATTTTCTCTTCTTCAGAAATAAAAACATTTTACAAAATAGAGCAGAGCCATGCAAGACGTGGTTCTGCAGGAGCCACAAAGTGGTTAAATCATTAATTTATTTGTCTAATGCCTAAAATAAACATAAAAGCCATGACACTTTATTTAATTTGTCCACTGGGCTAAAAATGTCTTGAGGTTACCAGTGATCTTAGTTGTAATAAGTTTTATATATGTGTATCTCTGTATAACTGTGCCACATTATTTTGAACTATACTGCTAGGGGTTTATTGAAATATATCAACCTTATTGCTAATATTTCACAGACGGTTCTTCATTTCAGCAATATAGAATTCAATTTAGCAGAAATGTGATATTCCTCCTGAAATTTTAAATTCCCAGCAGATGTATAATTCAATTAAGTCCAGAAGATTAAAAAAATTGAAGTCATTCTCTATACATACACTCTTTCTGCTCAGTTCCAAAATAATGAAAAACTACAGCTGTTCAGTTTTGGTTCATCTATCGCTTTGTACAATTTTTATGGGTTTTATGTGTAATCACATTTGCAGAGAGAATTTTTATACAGCCTGCTCCATTTTGCACAGTTATTATCTTTCCACATTAAAAACAGATTGTAAAAACTGATACACAAGCCTTGGGCCCACTCCTTAAGGCAAGTAAAGCATGGTCATTAATCATGGGGGGTGCAGGGGAAAAGGCAGCTTGTAAAACTTAATTGTTCTGTTTCCTTGTGTTGCGAGATGGCCTTTGTCTCCTCTTCTTCCTTCCATCCACACGCTTTTTTCTTTACTTTTTTTTTTTTAAACTCTTTCCAGCCTCTGTGTGGAACTAAAGGGGTCATTTATTTGTGTGTAACTGACTTCAGCAGAAATTGGACACAGGCATTACCTAAAACCGTAATTCTCCTCCAAAGGTGAAGAGGTCCCTGCGTGTAAGCGCCTGCATGCTGAGAGTCTTACCAAACCCTTCTTAAGTTCTTGGCCCGTGTTCCTAGGCTGGCGCTCAGGGTCAGGTTTCCATGTCAAATGTCACAAACGGTGTCTGTGATCTGTGCAGAATAATTTAATTTCCTGTGCCTCAATTTGTCCATTTTTTGAATGCAGCTGCAACACAGACCTGTTTCAGAGGGTGCTACTTGCACCTAAGCAATAGCTCCATTTGTTGAACTGGGATACCTAAAATCTTGCTACTTTACAGGGATATAAGTGAGGTAAATTTATAATATATTCATAAAGATTTTGCTTCAGAATTTTCCCATCTCTTTTTCTAATCACATCCATCTATTATGGTCTCCCTCTGAATTCCTAGTCCAAAAAGGAATTAAATCTGTTTCATCTTGGTATGTCAAACACAAAACACATAAAATATTTTTAGTCGAAACTCTAAGCGTAGGGTGTCAGAAGGGCATTTTATAAAAAGTTCACCCTGTGATCCCTTCCAGCAAGACAGCACTTGCAACATTCCCTGAACAGTCACTCAAAGGTAAATAGCTTAAGCATTAGTGATCACCGCTGCATCTAATCAACTACCTGATTGCCTATACAAATCCTACACTGCTCAGTATTGGCCTCAGCGAGGAAAACATTGATTCACTGACCTGTCACTAGATTGTTTTCCAGAAAGTATAAGAGACTTACCCATGCTTGTTGAAGGTGCTTCTTATCTGTAAGGTGTCTTGCCTTTAGTAGATAAAAAAGTATCCAGCAGGATACTTTTTTCTCTTCTCCTTCCCTGCAAAACTGGAATGTACAGCTGCTGAAATTGGAGAAGCAGATGATTTCACTTTGATTTTGTTTCAGCTAAAAGATATGGTTTGGGGTGAATAAATCAGCTGAGGAAAAATAACTGGCAAAAATTCAGTGTTGGCAGGAGAGAAGTATTGGACAGAACAGTGAACAATCACACTAGGTGAAATATGATGTATGTACTTGCCATTGCATGAGCAATAACACAGCTGTCCTGTCCATGGTTACTGCTTCAGCAGCCATGAGAATATTTTCAGATCAGAATCTATATTAATCTGTGTTACAAATTGATATCCAGACCAGCTTAATAGTTGTGAGAGAATAAAAAGTTATTTACTGTTGACCGGTTATTTTTTTGTCTTGTGTTTGTGGCAGCATGTTAAAATCTCTTTCATCATTTGGGTACTGTGCATTCTTCCAACTACTCCTCTAAAACTGTATTTTACTCTATGAGATTTGTAGAGAGGGGTTTTTTGCAGCTTTGTAGAAATTCAGCTCCTATGTATCTTAGTTTTCCAATGTAAAAAAAATGCCCCTGCCATCATGTAACTTTTCACCTCCTTCTGAATCTTGTCCTACATATAACATGAAAATCTTAGAGCTGTAGTTGATTAATTACTTCTTCCCTTCCCCTTGCAGTCTGCCTGCATCATAGATGCCTCCCTACATCTGCTAAGCTGCCAAACCTAAACACTTCTGATGCTGTTAGTCCTCTTTTATAGGATAGCAGCCTGTCCTTGGACTGTAGGATTTGACTTCAGGCATGTGAAATAAAGCCCCAGGGGACACAGACCATAAGGAAAGTCAGTGTTTTCTGGAGTCTAACCTTTATGCCTACCTATGACACTGGTAATACGCAAGTCAGACATTTACCACTAAATATGTCTAGTCATGTGAATTCTGCATTCCTGTCACTCTGGACGCAGAGAACACATTTTTCTTCTCTTTTTGTAGCAGCTTTTCCTGTATCTGAAAAATACAGAAGCAGTTCTGTAGCTTTTGAAGATGTTGAAACCTCCCTTGCCTATCAACTCTCCATATCATCACAGCACACCCAGCTCTTCCATTTTTTTGCTACCTGTAGGTCATAGCACTTGGAACATGGACCATTTCTCTTGTTGTCTTCTGTGCTTTCTCTTGTTGTCTTCTGGGCTCTCTCTAATTGTCTCATAACTTTGTGGTAACGTGGTGCCTGAAACTTCACCAGTTCTGGGTAGACAGTGTTATGCTAAAAAGTTACTTTTGTGGAACAAAAAATACCATTTCCCATTGGGCTTTGCAAATATGGTGACTCTGTTTATATTTCCTGTGATCCAGGTGGTCTTCCCACCTTTCTCTTCACACTTCTGAATGTGTCTTTCAAGACAAAACAGCATCTTCCCACCACGTCCACACTGAACTGGTGTATTTGGACTTGCCTGCAGAAAGAACTCTTTTAGCCTGGCTACTCTGAGCTGTAATGAAAACAAATAAGTATTGTCCACTTGGATGATAATTTATCTTCCTGTTTTCTCATTGAATTTGTTGTATTGCAAAACTTTGAGTCATGTGCCTGTAGCCTATGTTTTGGAAACTGCCCCTGCTGATGCAGGAAAGGCTCAAGGAAAGCATCCAGAATGGAATATGTTGAAAGATCTCATCCATCTGGCTGACTGATGAGACAATAAAAGAAGAGTGGTTTGGTTTTTTGCTGTTACCCAATCTGTGCTCGGACATTATCTGCATATCCAAACACACTGACTTTCTCCCAAGAAATCTCACGTGAGGATTTTTCCACAGTCCTCTCATTGAACTGAAAGCGTATTGTCCAGTAGATGGGATGGCAGTACTGAGATACTGTATCTGGAGTTGATAAGATCCTTAACTGAATAAATAATACTTGTCAGTAAATACTTCTTCGTGCAAAATCTGTATTTTTTAAATAATTTTGTTTCTTTCTCTTAGATTATGACATGAAGCAGCCACTTGAATTTGCCATTTAATTTAATTGGACTATAGGACACGTGAGAGGAGCCAGGAAGGAAACAGAGTTGGGTTTCTTACCATCCATTCAGTCTTGCTTTTTTTTATTGCTGTGAACATGTTTCAGTGTCAGGGTTTATTCAGGGTTTCCAGGGCTAGTGCTCCACAGCAACCTCTGTATAAATTACAATTCTTCAGTGCCCTTGTGTAATTTACTTTGTAAAAACTTGTGAAAACTTTTGAAAAGCTTGAGAACTCACCTTTTATCAGGTGCAGGCAAGGGTCCCACATAGCTGCAAGTCCCACATTGCATGAGCTGCAAGTGAGCAAGAGTCTGGGTTGAGCTTTGAAGTATTTTTTTGCAACCTTCCTGTGGTTGAACATGACTCTGTGGCTCACAGAACAATGGGCTTCTTCAGACAGTTTCAAGAACATAATGTCGGTTTGGTAACTGAGATCACCTCAATTTGAAAGAAAATTTCTTCTTTGTTTTAAATGCTAAATCTTTTATCTGTAGCAACTGGAGAGAATAAGACAGGCCAAAGTGCTGCTACAGACCTGCTCCTTCCTGCTTGGTTTTTTACTGCTGGGTGCACATCAGGCTTTCAATTACTTTCTTGTTTACATCAAGAGAGGAAAACAATGCTGATTGTACCCACAGGTGGTCAGCCTTTAGGTAATCAAAGGAAAGCAATTAATTCCTTCCACGCACAGCAATGCACTTCCTCCTAATGGAAAATAAACACTGTCACTTCCTATAACACACCCAAAGAAGGACCCATGGATGCAGGACTTTCTCAGTTGCCATGCTGATTTTATTTCCTCCTCAAGAGGGGAGAGGAAAGGAGTTGCAGTGATGCAGGAAGGAACTCAAAATGGATATTTTAACTCCCAGCTGTGGCCTTTTGTGGGAAACATTTAAAAACACGAAAATCCCTGAGGGAGAAAACCCTGGAGCAATCCAAACCCAGTGAACTCTGAGGAATGAGTGTCTTAGGGGACACTCATTGTCTGCTGCAATCCCAGACTCTTAAACAAGGAGTAAATAGGTGATGGAAGTTGTTGAACCCCTGCAAGCAGCACCCATTCTGCAGCAAGCCATGGTCCAGGTCCCTCAGGACTCAGACCCAGGGTCACAGCCATGGGTGAACCCTGGGATACTGTCACTGTGAAAACCAGCTGCTGTCTTCCTCCAGTGTCCAAGAAAAATACCTCCTTCTTCCCGAGTGATGGCAAAGCCAAAATGTGCTGAGAAAAGCAGGCATTATCTGTATAAGGACTGCAATCCATCCATTCCAGCACATGTAAGGATGCTATTAGGAGATTCTCACCAAAACATTACAGCATGGGTCCTCAGAAGAAACTGGGAAGAAGGTCTTCCAAATGCTTGAAGGTATACAGGGATGTTAAGCTGCTAATTTGGTTTGGGGGTTGGTTTTTTTCCTCTCAGTTAAAGGGAGTCTTAGAAACTTATTTGTAAAGCAAACACAGAAAAAAAAAGCATCCTGCTAAGTGCTACCGTGGGACTTGCAATAAAAGTGAAGGAGCTGATAATCCTATATCCTGTCTTTCCAAAACATACATTTAAAAATTTTATGACTTTGACCTGGGTAAGAATGAAATCTTATTCAACCCCAGCCTGAAACTCTTGTGGTTTCTGTCTTGCAGTGTGGGTGAGCTGACAGTTCAAATTTAGGTATACTTCACCTCTTGTTTTTTATCATCTTTAAATTAAAATGCCTTGTATTCTAGTATTTACAAACG